>JACEFZ010027991.1:307500-390000 GCA_014155875.1 Cepaea nemoralis | reverse complement strand
ATATGCAACAATATGTCTAGAAACTCTCTGGTCTGGATATGGGGTTAGTGATATGCAACAATATGTCTAGAAACTCTCTGGTCTGGATATGGGGTTGTGATATGCAACAATATAACCAAAAACACTCTGGTCTGGATATGGGGTTAGTGATATGCAACAATATAACTAGAAACTCTCTGGTCTGGATATGGGGTTAGTGATATGCAACAATATGTCTAGAAACTCTCTGGTCTGGATATGGGGTTGTGATATGCAACAATATGTCTAGAAACTCTCTGCTCTGGATATGGGGTTAGTGATATTCAACAATATCACTAGAAACTCTCTGGTCTGGATATGGGGTTGTGATATGCAACAATATAACCAAAAACACTCTGGTCTGGATATGGGGTTAGTGATATTCAACAATATAACCAAAAACACTCTGGTCTGGATATGGGGTTAGTGATATGCAACAATATCACTAGAAACTCTCTGGTCTGGATATGGGGTTAGTGATATGCAACAATATGTCTAGAAACTCTCTGGTCTGGATATGGGGATGTGATATGCAACAATATAACCAAAAACACTCTGATCTGGATATGGTGTTAGTGATATGCAACAATATGTCTAGAAACTCTCTGGTCTGGATATGGGGTTGTGATCTGCAACAATATAACCAAAAACACTCTGGTCTGGATATGGGGTTAGTGATATGCAACAATATGTCTAGAAACTCTCTGGTCTGGATATGGGGTTGTGATATGCAACAATACAACCAAAAACACTCTGGTCTGGATATGGGGTTAGTGATATGCAACAATATGTCTAGAAACTCTCTGGTCTGGATATGGGGTTGTGATATGCAACAATATAACCAAATACACTCTGGTCTGGATATGGGGTTAGTGATATGCAACAATATGTCTAGAAACTCTCTGGTCTGGATATGGGGTTGTGATATGCAACAATATAACCAAACACACTCTGGTCTGGATATGGGGTTAGTGATATGCAACAATATGTCTAGAAACTCTCTGGTCTGGATATGGGGTTAGTGATATGCAACAATATCACTGGACACTCTCTGGTCTGGATATGGGGTTAGTGATATGCAACAATATGTCTAGAAACTCTCTGGTCTGGATATGGGGTTAGTGATATGCAACAATATGTCTAGAAACTCTCTGGTCTGGATATGGGGTTGTGATATGCAACAGTATAACCAAAAACACTCTGGTCTGGATATGGGGTTAGTGATATGCAACAATATCACTGGACACTCTCTTGTCTTGAGCCCACAAGGCGAGCGAAATAGCGCGGACCTAGACACTCGGGGAAGACAATTACAGAGATGAATAATAATGAGAAGACACGGTGAGATCGGCAGGAGATAGCAAAAGATAGGACACCTTGGCGTGGTTTGGCTGAAGCCGCATGCCTCAATGGGGGATCAGAAGAAGACGAAGAAGAAGAATAAGCAGCATAATTCTGGTACCTGGAAGCTCTGGTTTCCCTTCTTCCTCTTCTTTTTTCGTGCGTAACTCTGGTTTCCCTTCTTCTTTTGTTCGCTACTCTGGTTTCCCTTCTTCTTTTGTTCGCTACTCTGGTTTCCCTAAGTTGTTATACCTTCTTGTCTTTCCCCAGACACAATGCGTATCGGTGACACAGGGCGCCCTACAGTGACGTTACTCCTACTGCTGCTACTGCTGCTGTTTTCTCCCGGAGACGGCTGCGGACCTGGAAGAGGCTCAGGGAGGAGGAGAAAGTCCCGGAAGCTGACCCCTCTTGTCTTCAAACAGCACGTCCCTAACGTCAGTGAGAACACTTTGGGGGCCAGCGGCCTCACCGACGGGCGGATCAAGCGGGGCGACGCCAAGTTCAAGGATCTAGTTAGAAACAACAATCCGGACATTTTGTTCAAGGATGAGGAAGGCACTGGGGCAGACCGCATCATGTCTCAGGTGAGTCTCCCCGAGAACTTCTGTCTTGTCTCTTCATTGTTGTTGTCATAGTAATGGGGGAAGACCGCATCATGTCTCAGGTGAGTCTCCCCGAGAACTTCTGTCTTGTCTCTTCACTGTTGTTGTCATAGACATAGGGTCAGAGGTCACCCTTCACTACTTAACCTATTCATCATCATCATGTGCCCTGCCGATAAGCGTGGGCGGTCATGGTTCTCCATCTCACGCGATCACCAGAGTCGTGGATCAGGTCGGTTTTCTCCAGACTGTCTCACGTGACCAAGCCATTCAGGCATGTAACTCTCGTGGCGAAGTGGTCAAGTCGTCTGACTCGGGCTCCGAAGTTTGTGGGTTCGAGTCGGGGCCGCGACCTTCGGTTCGCGAGTGTATTTTTTCGGAGACTCCGGTGGGGGGGGGGGGGGGGGGGGGTCATCGCAGGAGTTACTGAATTCTTGCTCTATGCGACGCTTTCGGCGCTTCGGAAAGAGGTTGAGCCATATGGGATTTTAAAAACAAACCCGGTGCAATGAAGTCGACCCTCTCGACATTTATGAGACTTTAAGCTTTCCATTTGCTTTTTTCCCATCAATTTTGCAATTTTATTTTTAAAATTATATTTACTTTCATTTGGTTCTTGTAGGACTTGCTCGATAGTTTTTTTGTTTGTTTTTTTTTGGTCCAACGATGAAATTCTTTGCTTTATCCTCAAACACCACAGATCAACTGCGTATGGGT
Source organism: Cepaea nemoralis (assembly GCA_014155875.1). NCBI lineage: Eukaryota > Metazoa > Mollusca > Gastropoda > Stylommatophora > Helicidae > Cepaea > Cepaea nemoralis. The sequence goes on along the minus strand of JACEFZ010027991.1, from coordinate 387,319 downwards.
ATTTTTTAACTTGTCTGCTTACTGGTGACTCGTCGTTGATAAAAAGTCGCTTGGTGACTCGTGGCTTGATGGGCGCCTGGGCTCGTCGTCTGCGAAAGTGAGGGGCAGATTGGCCACCTAATGCTCCGTGCATTCAGACCTACAAATTATTAGGGCCCTGTCACGTGACAAACCCACACCAGGAAACTACATCGAGGAACATTAATAATTAAATTATATTCAGTGTCCACTTGTGTACTTTCGTGTCCTACTCTAATAGGAATGTAGAAGAATTTTAAAAATGTGGGTGTCATTTGAAATAAAAATCCAATATTCTGGGGTCGGACATTCCTGGAACGACAGCATAAAGACACACAGGTGAGAAGCGATGTGCTTCCACACTTCTTTGAATAAACACTCGGGCCGCGCGGAGGTAAATAGTTATAAATGGAAACATAAAGAGTGTTAATTCCACCCAGCCACAAGGGTATGTACACATATCTTTGTTGGACTGGCAGTTTCATCTTGACCGCTCGCCCTAGCGTGTGTACCTGCCATTGTTTGAGCTCAATGACCACTGGCTCGCTGACTGGTTTAAGAACCCTAAGCAAACTGGTATTTAACTGCTGGCTGATCGATCTCTGGGCCTACCTGGACAGCTCAGCTAACAAAGGGAGCCTCGATCTGCGGGGCGTTTTACTGAAGTTCTGTGTAAACTTAGTCTGAGAGGGATGAATGGGCACCTGACCTGGCAGTTATGTGTGAACGTTATGTGACTCCGTTTAGTTCGACTTACGCTTAAATGGTGACGTGGGTTTGTGTTAGTCTGGGAGTTAGTTTTCGAATCTATAGTTATTACAACTATGTCATGCTCATTTCTGTCAGCACGTATCTAAGATTCACCCAGTCTCATGCACTTTTCTGTTAGCACGTATCTAAGATTCACCCAGTCTCATGCACATTTCTGTCAGAACGTATCTAAGATTCACCCAGTCTCATGCATATTTCTGTCAGCACGTATCTAAGATTCACCCAGTCTCATGCACATTTCTGTCAGAACGTATCTAAGATTCACCCAGTCTCATGCACATTTCTGTCAGAACGTATCTAAGATTCACCCAGTCTCATGCACATTTCTGTCAGCATGTATCTAAGATTCACCCAGTCTCATGCACATTTCTGTCAGCACGTATCTAAGATTCACCCAGTCTCATGCACATTTCTGTCAGAACGTATCTAAGATTCACCCAGTCTCATGCACATTTCTGTCAGAACGTATCTAAGATTCACCCAGTCTCATGCACATTTCTGTCAGCATGTATCTAAGATTCACCCAGTCTCATGCACATTTCTGTCAGCACGTATCTAAGATTCACCCAGTCTCATGCACATTTCTGTCAGAACGTATCTAAGATTCACCCAGTCTCATGCACATTTCTGTCAGCACGTATCTAAGATTCACCCAGTCTCATGCATATTTCTGTCAGCACGTATCTAAGATTCACCCAGTCTCATGCACATTTCTGTCAGAACGTATCTAAGATTCACCCAGTCTCATGCACATTTCTGTCATCATGTATCTAAGATTCACCCAGTCTCATGCACATTTCTGTCAGCACGTATCTAAGATTCACCCAGTCTCATGCACATTTCTGTCAGAACGTATCTAAGATTCACCCAGTCTCATGCACATTTCTGTCAGCACGTATCTAAGATTCACCCAGTCTCATGCATATTTCTGTCAGCACGTATCTAAGATTCACCCAGTCTCGTGCACATTTCTGTCAGAACGTATCTAAGATTCACCCAGTCTCATGCACATTTCTGTCAGAACGTATCCAAGATTCACCCAGTCTCATGCATATTTCTGTCAGCACGTATCTAAGATTCACCCAGTCTCATGCACATTTCTGTCAGAACGTATCTAAGATTCACCCAGTCTCATGCACAATTCTGTCAACACGTATCTAAGATTCACCCAGTCTCATGCACATTTCTGTCAGCACGTCACCAAGATTCACCCAGTCTCATGCACTTTTCTGTCAGCACGTATCTAAGATTCACCCAATGTCAACGACTTCCCAAACCTCTCGTCAACGAGATTCACCCAGTCTGATAGACTGTCCTCACCTGACATCCCTAAAATGCACCCAATCTCCTAGGCTATCCCTCCAGCCAGCAAGCCTATGAATCCACCCAGCCCTCTAGACCAGCCCTCCAACCAGCAAGACTATGAGATCCACTGAGTGCCATGGATACTAGAACCGAACACTACCATGTACAACGACAGCAGTGATAACAACTGTACTCTGTACGGCCATAGAAGTACAGCCCAGACACCAGATCCCATGTAGGTCCTGATGGCATGCACTCTAGTACTACACACTGACTTGTATACTGTCACGTGCATCACATTCACTGCCAGACAGGTCTGAGACAGGAGCTTGCCGTGTCAAGACGACAAATGCATCTTCTATTGAACCTCCAGTCCTTGTGCAAACAAGTCTGCGTGTGTTATCTCGTGGCGCAGCAACTTTGTCCAGGTTCTGCAGATGGCCCCGTGCGGGCCTGGCATAGTCCGGGTTTGTCAATATTGTGACTGGTGTGAGACAGGGAGAATGAGACGGGGTTTGTAAATGTGGTTGTCAGTCGTCGGATGTTGCTGGTGACATGGGGGATCTTGTGTCTGCGGTTGTTAGTCTCTGTGTCAATAGGCATTTTTGAAGTGTTGGTGACAATGTCTTCATTGTTTTTGCAGTAGTCGTTGTCGTGGTCGTAGTAGTAGTAGTAGTAGTAGTAGTAGTAGTAGTAGTAGTAGTAGTAGTAGTAGTAGTAGTAGTAGTAGTAGTAGTAGTAGTAGTAGTAGTAGTAGCAGCAATTGTTATTGTTGTGAGACTAATAGTAGTAGTAGTCGTACAAATGTCAGTAGCAGTTATTGATGTTGCTGTAATAATAATAGTAGCTTCATTAATATCAGTAATGGTAGCAGAAGTAGTAGTAGTAGCAGCAGCAGTAGCAGCAGCATCAGCAGCAGCAGCAGCAGCAGTAAATGTGGTAGTAGTTGCTGTCTCGTCGTCGTCTCAGTTGTCTTCTTCTTCTTCTTGAAATAAAATCAGTAGCAGCAATAATAGTAGTAGCGTATGGTCGTTCTTGGTAGTTTGTGGGTCCGCAGATGATGTCCGGAAATATCTCGGACAGCAAGGGCGTTGAATATTCTCTGTAGATCAAGGTCATATCAACCGGGCCTTCCTAGCATGTCTCTGCTCATTACACGACAACAGAACACACTTAATTAGCAGATAAAATATATATATGTATGGTGTCTTCAATTTCTAAGGATGATATAGTGCCTTATCTCCATTCATTTGTGAGTCTACCTTCCAATGCGGGATATATCATTAATTTATTTGCGACGTGACACAGATTAGCTAGATTAGCAATGACTCGTCGCAAGTCTTCTACATTCCGATAGCGCCAAAGGCTCGACATGAAACGCCATTCTGTGCTAGATCTCACAGCTTTACGTCCATTGTAAACCCTCGGCATGCAGGAAGGCTGAACGATCTGCAATCCCTCATTACATAATATTAGTGACACAATAGGCTTTGTTTGACTGTACATGGCTGTCTACCATTGTGTTGCTAGGATACATCTATACATCTGAGACACACACACTTAAAACAGCTGTCTTCCTTTCTTTCTGTTGTCCTTTGTATTGGTACATCATTATTTCCTGTTGTTACTTTGACGGCGTATCCATAATGTATGATACATATTCTTTCACAAAGATTACATTTTTTCTTTCTTTCTTTCTTTCTTTCTATCTTTCTTTCTTTCTTTTTTTCTTTATTTATTTATTTATTTATTTATTCCTTTCAATTAAGTGTTATCAGTGACACGTTGGGAAATACTCTAACGTAATCTAAACAAATTCTAGAAAGATGGCAGGAGTACTGCAGTGGAATGTATGATAAGAGGACAGTGAGGATATGAACGAGATACATGAGCCAATGACAGCAGAGGCAGAACCTGAACCCTCAATAGATGAAATTGCATGGGCAATAAAGAAACTGAAGAATGGTAAATCACCTGGATGTGATGAGATACCAGCTGAACTAATTAAAGCGGGAGGAGAAGAAAGCATACACATATATCATGCATTATGTACAAAGATTTGGAAATATGGTATATGATCAAAAGATTGGAAGAGAACTTTCTTCATTCCAATACCAAAACAGGGCAACCTGAAATTATGCACCAACTATAGAACTGTTGCCCTGATCTTCATGCAAGTAAAATTCTACCAAAAATCATAATGGGAAGACTTAAAAAGAAAATTGAAGAAGAAATTAACGTGGTTCAAGCTGGATTTAGACAAGAAAGAGGAACAAGGGATCACATTCTCAACATGCGTGTAATAATAGAGAAGTGCAGAGAATTTAATGTAAACCTATTCTCATGTTTTGTGGATTATTCAAAGACATTCGACTGTGTACAACATAAGAAACTTTAGGAAATCATGAGGAAAATGGGCTTTCCATTACATGTAGTACAACTCATAAAAATGCTATATCTAGACCAACAAGCAGCGGTTAGAATAGATTGCGAGACATCAGATTGGTTTGACATCAAGCAAGGAGTCCGTCAGGGATGTGTGTTGTGCCCCTATTTGTTTAACCTGTACGCTGAAAATATAATGAGAAATGTCAGGGATGATATAAACAAGGAGCAATAAGATGCCCTAATTATCGGTGGTTAGGAAATACCATTCATTCATTCATTCATTCATTCATTCATTCATTCATTCATTCATTCATTCATTCATTCATTCATTCAGTAGCATGTCCTTTGCAGAACCTCGTTCCCATAACAACCTTCCGGACAACTTCTCGATCATAAGCAAGATGTCCCGCGTCGGACACACCCATCAGGAGATCATCCGTCACATCCTGCACCCATCTTCTCTTTGAACCTTCTCTTTCCTCTCTTCCCAGGCATATACCCCTCCAATATTGTTCTCTCCAAACTTTCGTGACGTTTCAAGTGACCAAAATATTTAAATTTTCTTTGTTTTATCGTCTTTAGTAGCCAACCTTCTTCAATATTCAGATCTTGTCGTATGGATGCATTTGTTCTTTTCTTTACCCAAGATATTCTTAGAACCCGTCTATAACATTTATATGCAAAGATATGTTTGCGCTGTTCAGCTTGTTTAGTAAGTGTCCAGGTCTCACAGGCGTATGTTGCTATGGGAAATATATGTTCTCTTAAAAATACAATGTACATAATATTTAAACAATGGCCAAAGGTAGCTGGTAGTATTTTGAAATATGATTTCGTCAAATAGTTTGGCCTTATTGAAAAGTAAGCGTTTGTGGAGTGGCAGTAACTGAAGACGTTTGTGTAGTGGCAGTAACTGAAGACGTTTGTGGAGTGGCAGTAACTGAAGACTTGTATGGAGCAGGAGTAATGTTACCAGTTGGTGTGTCACTGTTGTTCATCTGTTGACATCTTAATGTTCTTTATCTTGACAATGCTGAAGGACTGCTACCAGGAATCTCGGCCATGCTGCTGACACTGTTTTGATGTTGTCTTCAATCAGAAGTCCACGGAACACACCATGACGTCGTATGCTCTATTTTCAAAATGAATGTAACAAATCGATATGCTGTTTTGGATTCTCTCTTATCTCTTATCTGGCAATGTAGCCGCATGAAGCCCAGATAAGGGAGTAATTAGCTTTGTGTTGGTCAAAGCGCTAATTGCCGCATGAAACTACCGGAGTGGTGTTTACTGATGCCTCCCTGGTCCTCGTTTAGCGGAGTGCATGGACACACTCGGGAAGCTCACGTTGCACAACTGTCCAGGAAGCAAGTGGTGATTTTGCCGTGACAATAAGCAGCCTTGCAATGGAAACAATGGCGGCCGTAAGCACTTCTCAGTTTTCTCAGCACGTGAAAGTATTCACAGGCATGCATACTGAGCGACTCACTGAACGTGCTTAGAATGTCCAGATTGGCCTCATATCGACATGAGGGGTCCGACACACGGAGCTCTTCGCTATTTAGTCAAACTAACTTTCATCATGCCGAGGTAGCAGGTTCAACCCTTACACCGGTCAGCCGGACTAAAATATTTACTTCTCGTCATTGACGTGGAAACAATATAAAATAACACAAAGTAATGCAGCTTTACCAGACAGGATTAAGGCACATACAGGACGTTGCGACGACTAGCCTTCATCAGCAAACAAATACATACACAAACACAACATATAGTACAGGAGAAGATCCTCCGATGACTACATTAAGACATAAGGACGGGATGAGAAGAATTAAAATATGAATAAAATATGAAAGTAATGAAGAGAAAATAAAAACTTGAAATCAACATTTTTTTTTTCAAGTTTTCATTTATTCTTCATTGCTTTCATTTTTTTTTCTCATATTTTTATTCTTCTCATCCCGTCCTTATGCCTTAATGTAGTCACCGAAGGGTCTTCTTCGTGCTATATGTTGTGTTTTGTTTATGTATTTGCTGATGAAGTCTAGTCGTCGCAACGTCCTGTATGTGTCTTAATCCTGTTCTGCAAAGCTGCATTACTTTGTGTTATGTTATATTGTTTACATTTCCACAGCTTTACCGCAGTTCCACTAAATTTTATTAATATTCTATTATGTCCTTGACTTGGAGACGTTAATTACAAGTACCTCAGAAGTCGGAGTGGATTCGCCTGATAGCTAGAAGCACTGGTATTAAGGAAAAGCTAATCCACATGCAAACATCAGCCCAGTGCAATCATCATTAGTGGCAACTACTTCAAGTAGCAACACGTGTATTAACTACGCTTGAGTACAAAGCGAACGCCAAAACCTATGAACAGGGACATTCAGGCGTGAAAGGAAACGAAGGAGATGACCGGTTGGCGAACACAGAGCAAATTATTGGACATTTGACGGGATGTGATCGTGGGCAATTTTCCCATGGCGGATACAGAGAAGGCGACGAGGGGGATACATGTTCCAGCGAGAGTGAACAAAGACAAGAAAACTGAGTTTTGCTACTGTCCTAAAATATCCGCCGATGGATGACCTTAGGGTTTTCCCAGACGTCTTAATTCCCTGCCCACAGTCGGTACTTTCCTCGATATCTTTGACGAGTGGGTGAGTATCTGGGACAAGTACTTTCCTGTCGCTAGACAAGTGTTTAAGTAACTTAGACACGCGCTGCAGGAACTTAGACGAGTGCTTCAGTGCTCTTGACAAGTGTGTTCCGATTTCAGTCGAGTGTCTAGTTATCTTTGACAGGTACATTATACCAGAGAACATGGACACAAGGACTGATGGCGGGGAGCACTAGACGTTTATGTCATTGTTATGTGGGTCATTCCCGGAGTAGAGGGAGCATCCATCCATCCATCCATCCACCCACCCATCCATACATCCATACATCTATCCATCCATCCATCCATCCATCCATCCATCCATCTATCTTTCTATATATCTATCTACCTATCTATCTATCTATCTATCTATCTATCTATCTATCTATCTATCTATCTATCTATCTATATGCCTCTCTCTCTCTCTCTCTCTCTCTCTCTCTCTCTCTCTCTCTGTCGTCGGTTTAAAAGTGTGATAGAAATGACACTAAATATGTCATTGTCTTGTAACTTATCCATGTTGGTATTACGGATGTCATGCGGGTTAAGCACTTGACATCACGGTGTAGCCGAACACAGTAACGTTATAAGGATAGCTTAAAGATGGCCGCACCACTTTTGACATGCACTAAAGAGGAGCAGCGTTCTGTTATCCGTTGTTTGATCAGTGAAGGGGTGAAACCTGTAGAAATGCAGCGGCGAATGAAGTGTGAAGGTCCAGTATGGCGACGCGTGCCTTTGAGTCCAACAAGTGTATGAGTTGTGTAGGAAGTTTTAAAACGGCCTGACATCTGTGACAGACTTTTCGATCTGATGAAGAGGCACAGCATGCGGTGCATGAGTGGTTACACACGCTACCACGACATTCTTTTTTCGACAGGAATCCAAGCACTGTATCGGCATTGGACGCATTGGTGACTACATCGAAAAATGATTCATTTATTCTTTACTTTGTCAGAATATATTCACACACACACACACACACACACACACACACACACACACACACACACACACACACACAGAGACAGAGACAGACAGACAGACAGACAGACAGACAGACAGACAGACAGACAGACAGACAGACAGACAGACAGACACACAAACACACACACACACACATACATTTAACGTTTTCATTTGAGTTCCCTCTGGTATGTAGGTCTGCTACTAAAAGTCTCATCTCATTGTATTATCCCATCATGTTCCTCTTGTACCTTGCGGTGTCGAGGTGAAGCATAAACAGCGGGAGAGTGCCCGATTATGGGCTTCATATATCGATATTCCCATGGACTCTGCTATTCCATCTGCCAATCGTTTATGTGGTCGGCCTCTTCCTCTGCTTCCATTTGGCTTGTACATTATTGCTTGTTGTGTGTGGTATACTGTTAGTTGGTAACCTAGTTGCATAGCCACACCATGTGACTTGCTGCTTTCTAATAAAATCTAACGCAGGAGTTATCTCTGCAGGTACAAGTGTACATCGACGCACGACCAGGAGTATCTAGTTGGTCGTACGTCGATGTACACTTGTACCTGCAGAGAGGCGCCGTCGTCATTTGGAGGCGACAGGTTCAGATCCCGGTCGGTAACTATAGCTTTCAAATGTTATGTTGTCTAGTGCATCTTCTGGTCTTTATTTCCTTCTTCTCCTTCTGTGAGCGAAAATAATACTATGTGTGTTTGGTTATGTAATTGATTCACAAGCATGTCCTTTGCAGAACCTCGCTCACATAACAACCTTCCGGAAACCTCTCGATCATAAGCAAGATGTCCCGCGTCCGATACACCAATCTGGAGATCATCTGCCACATCCTGCACCCATCTTCTCTTTGGCCTTCCTCTTCCTGTCGTCCCAGGCATATACCCCTCCATTATTGTTCTCTCCAATCTTTCGTGACGTTTCAAGTGACCACAATATTTCAATTTTCTTTGTTTTATCGTCTTTAATAGCCAACCTTCTTCAATATTCAGCTCTTGAAGTATGGGTGCATTTGTTCTTGTCTTTACCCAAGATATTCTTAGATCTCGTCTAGAACATTTATATTCAAAGGTATCTATGCTCTGCTCAGCTTGTTTAGTAAGTGTCCAGGTCTCACAGGCATAAGTTGCAATGGGAAAGATGCATAATTTTTGTAGTTCTATCTGTCCCACTCCATAATTTATTCAGCTGTTTTAGTCTTTGAAGAGCAATTGATAGTCGTCGTTTAATTTCTTTCATCGTGTCACCGTTGTTGGTAATCAATGACCCAAGACAACGGATTACATAATATTTAATACCATAAATACCGGAGGGCAAGCAATGCGGGAAATAGAAGAAAAGGGGGCCTTAGAAACAACTACATAACAGAGACAAGCAAGCGAAAAAGAATGAAAGCTAAAGTTACTAGTATCGATTGACACTTATAGAAGTAGAGAAATGAAGTAGAGTTTTTAGGGCGTAATAGATAATATACAAATATAATCCAGAGTAGCCACATCGGGGTTCGAATCTGTCGACTTCAAATGTCGACAGAACCTTCTCGAAGGACTACGTATACTTCGCCGTTCAGCCATCTAGACATCTCTTTTAAAACAAAGATATCTTCACATCAAGTCTGTCATCCACCAGAAACCACAGCTGATGATGATGGTGATAATAACAATGATGTCGGCGACAACGACGCAAGTATTTATCTGTCAACGGACTGCCCTTTCTTCACTTGAGCCCCAGTTTCTGCCTCATCTTGTAGCTGTGACCACAGGACAGGCAACGAGGTACAGAATTTACGAGCCATTTACAACCTCGTTGATAAGGCGTTTAAGAACATAATCCTCATATAACCACCCTGTGTTAAAAACAAAAAGAATTAACTGCCGCGTTTTGATTTATAGTCGCATAAATTTGGTCATGCTAACATACGCGAGATAGCCAAATAATCCCGCCTGTGGGGAGACAACGCTGGCCGACTGTACGCTTGTGGGAGTTTTTGGTCATAGAATGATACTCTGTCACTTAAGATTAAACAGAATGGGTTTATATCTAAATCTTTGCTGACTTAAAAGATTCATGTCGACTGAATGTTGTTAGTTATTATTGTTACACCTGGTGGCTCATGTGTCTTCAGCTTGGTATTAGGGTTAAAGGGTACAACATAGATTTATAATAACGTTTTATTGACTATTAGAGGCCGTGGGTAAAATATTTCTGACTTTCAGAATCAATATTTCTGACTTTCACATATAATATTTCTGACCCTTTGAGTCAATACTTCTGGCACAGTAAATATTTCTGATCATCAGAGTCAATATTTCTGACGGCAGAACCAATATCTCTGTCGTCAGAGCCAATATTTCTGACCCTCAGAATCAATATTTCTGATCCTCAGAGTCAATATTTCTGACGTCAAAGTCAGTATTTCTGACGTTAGAGCCAATATTTCTGACGTCAAAGCCAATATGTCTGACGCTAGAGCCAATCCAATATTTCTGACGTCAAAGCCAATATGTCTGACCCTCAGAGCTAATATTTCTGACGTTAGAGCCAATATTTCTGATCCTCAGGGCCAATATCTCTGACATCAAAGCCAATATTGTTGACGTTAGAGTCAATATTTCTTATGTCAAAGCCAACATTTCTGACCCTCACAGCTAATATTTCTGACTCTCAGAGCAAATATTTATGACACTCAGAGACAATATTTCTGACCCTCAGAGCCAATATTTCTGACCCTCAGAGCCAAATATTTCTGACCCCCAGAGCCAATATCTCTGACGTCAAAGCCAATATTTCTGACCCTCGGGGCCAATATTTATAACCTTCCCTGGGAAACCATTAATCATGGGCGGTATCTGTCATAAAATCTTTGTTTCGTTCTCCCTGTAGTTGTACTTTTTAGCCTGTTCTCGTATGAACTACTTAAATAAGTAAAAGCCCCAAATAAAGGCCCTAGTTCATTAGACACATATTGTTAGGGCCCTATTCGTAAAGACGACTCGGCTGTCTGCTGGTGATGTAGTCACTATCACATCTCTCTCCTTTACCACCCGAGATAGTTCGTGGTACCTATCGCAATCTTGGCCGACTTTGTAGCTCAGTTCATGTTAAAAACTCTGCTCTGATGGCAATTTGAAACTTGGCCACCGGCCGGCTGACGATAGTGTGAACTACGTAGTACACAACTATAGTTTCACAATCAGGTGGTACACATAATTACCTCTCCGCCGGAATTCATTTCCCACTTTTGCCGTCAAGTGTCGTAGGGAGGAATAGTTGACGCTCCAGGGCCCAATGGGTGGCACTGGATAGTGTCATTCCGTCTGGTTGTACAATGTCTTTGATGTCATCAATACATTTTCTTCTCGGGCGTCCTCTTGTTCTCGTATCAGATCTTTGATGTGAATTTGCGAATTATTATCGTTTTGTGGCCATGGGTATATTTGGATGTTTCAGTATGGGTGATAGCTCTTTACGATTTAACATCTGATTTCGATTTCTCTGTCTGTTCTGCCATCTTCTGTGAGTGTAGTTCATAGATGTGTAAATTCTTTATCTTGTTTACGAGGTATTAAGTTTATCTGTATATTTAGTGGACAAGGATATCTGATAACTTGCGTTACTTCAGTTTTATTGTATTTATATTCATATTTTATGTGCTGCATGTTGAACTCAGCTTATTAATGTGATTTTGCAATCTGCCCTCATCGCTGTAAAACAGGCACTGATCGTCTGCTAACGAAAGCTCATTTATTGTGGGTGAATCTGTTGTTGCATCTAAAGTAAAGCGTTCGACATTTTCTGAATCTATTCTGTAACGGGTTGCTTCTTTGGATATTCTGTCCATGTAGGTCTCCCTGACCAAGGGGTTAACGTCTTTCTCCGTAATCCCGTATGTCCACGTGAGGAACGTAACCTGCGCGAGAATCGGTAGCGGTTCTCGCCGCGTTGGTAACTTACGGGATATGTGAGCCGGTCGCTCAGATTGATTGATTGATTTAGGAATCGACATCACAGCATTTGGGGCATTCCCATAAGCGCTCCGTCCACATCCTCAGCAGCCAGCGAAGAGTTCCAACACCAATAGTACCAGTAGCAATCTGATTATATGTCCGTCTCGCCTTTGCTCTGAGCGTCGGCCAGATCCCCTCGTCACTCCTCGCTGTCTCATTCTTGCCAGACTATGGTGATCCATCTGCTCCTCCGAGGTGTGCACGTGCTTCCACAAGGGCGCAACCACGTCTGCCTTGTCATGTATCAATACTCCACCAAGTTCTACAGAGCCAGCCAATCTGTCCGCCTGTTCAATTCCCAGCACACCGGCATGCCCCGGAGAAAAGATCCAGGCGATGCTTGTCACCAGTGACCTCCGAAGCGAAGCAAGCCACTCCGCAAGAAGCCTGCCCTTCCTCACCCTCGTCAGCATGCTTTCTGAGTCAGTTACAATCACGATGTGTGTGTGTGTCGTATTCTCCATCCAGCGGAGAGCCGCAGTGACTGCCTCCACCTCCATTCTTAAGCTGGATGTTGTGGTATCATATGCCAGGCTTTCCTGCACCAAACGTCGACCATTAGCTTTGGCTATGAACCCCCAGCCACTTCTCTCACCTCTTGACACCAAACCATCTGTATAGATAATCACATCACCCGAGTGAGCATTGTCCTGAATTAGTTGCTGGATTTCCACTTCCGTGGCCCCTGCTGGCCACTCCCTGCACTCCCGGCTTAATGTGATTATAACTCTGCACAAGTCTGACTGCTCCGCTGGCACTCTGACCCACTCCTCTCCATGCCTAATGTTCTCCAAGGGCACACCTGTCTGATCGTATCCTCCGCCTGAGCAATCCATGATTTCCCTCTTATCAGTCGCTGACCCTTAACTGCGTCCAGCGCCTCATGCAATGGGTGGTCTGTGTCTGCAGCTACTCTGAGCCTTCGCCTGCATCACCTTGAGCCTACCAGTAACAGTCGGCAGACCAAGGATGTCACGCATACACACTACTGGGGTGTCTCAGAAAGCAGTGGCAAACTACTGAGCGTAATCTTGCGAAGAAATCAACAATCAGCTGATTGAACATATTTGATTGACCTTCTTGTGTTCTAACTGCACTTTGGCTCGTGTGGTACAGGGCTGTGACGTTTTCTATTTAAACCAGAACTGTATATGAACATTCAATGAGACAGTGGCTTTCAACGGGGGGTGCGGGGGGTTGTGCGACGGCCCCGGGCATCCAGCCGGGAGGGGGGAGCATCCAATTAGGGAGAGGGGGCAGCACAGTGCAGTTGGAGGGCAGGGGGAATGAATTAGGGAAAGAACAATTTAGGGGCATCCAATCAAGGGGTTGTCCCGGGCATCAAAGAACCTCTGCACGCCATTGACTAGAGCCTAACATGGCGGAATTCAATGAGACAGACATAACTACAGCCAAACAATGCGTAATTCAATGAGACAGACATAACTACAGCCAAACAATGCGTAATTCAATGAGACAGACATAACTACAGCCACACATGGCGTAATTCAATGAGACAGACATAACTACAGCCAAACATGGCGGAATTTCACCTTCTTTTTCAGATAAAGGCGGCTCTGTGGTGAAGGGGCTACTGAGGCAATTCATAATCTCGCATACCGTGTTGGAAACACAGCTGCGGCCGATTTGGTAGTAGAGTCCCTTGCTTTGGGTTTCATACACGTTCTGGCCGTTCAGAAAGCAATGGCAAACTGCTGATCGTAACACTTTCCAAGAAATCACAAACAACCAAATAATTATGGGGTTGACTGCGACGTCCTGTAAAGAATACGCAACTAACTTATTATTTGCAGCAAATAACGGAGTATTGACACCACAAGCAGTAAATATACTCTGGAAATGTAAAATCAGTTGGATACGAATTAAGATTGAAGAAAACAGACAAGTAATGGGTGTAAACAGACAAGTAATGGGTGTAAATAGACAAGTAATGTGTGTAAACAGACAAGTAATATGTGTAAACAGACAAGTAATATGTGTAAACAGACAAGTAATATGTGTAAACAGACAAGTAATGGGTGTAAACAGACAAGTAATATGTGTAAACAGACAAGTAATGGGTGTAAACAGACAAGTAATGGGTGTAAACAGACAAGTAATGGGTGTAAACAGACAAGTAATGGGTGTAAACAGACAAGTAATGGGTGTAAACAGACAAGTAATGGGTGTAAACAGACAAGTAATATGTGTAAACAGACAAGTAATGGGTGTAAACAGACAAGTAATGGGTGTAAACAGACAAGTAATGGGTGTAAACAGACAAGTAATGGGTGTAAACAGACAAGTAATGGGTGTAAACAGACAAAGTAATGGATGTAAACACGTGGTGGACAGTTATAGTCACCATCACCATCATCATATGCCGTGGCGGTCAGCGTGGCTGTTCATGGCATTGTGTGCAATATCCCTCAGAATCCACATGCCACGATTTGTCCGCTCACAGACATTGCAGAACAACTACTTAATAAGTAACCATTATATAGTTTAAGGTCGGCGGGGCCGTAAGTATAACAGCGCTGGCTTTTAAACTTCCCAATTGTGCAAGAATTGTCAGTTCTTATTTTATTGCAGCAAAGGAACCTGATGATCAAATAATGGTTATAATGAATTATGTATAGTTGAACAGAAAAGTAACTTAGTTAAAGAAGTTACATTTAAATACAAAAGGCGAAAAGATAGAAGAAGAAGAAGAAGAAGAAGAAGAAGAAGAAGAAGAAGAAGAAGAAGAAGAAGAAGAAGAAGAAGAAGAAGAAGAAGAAGAAGAAGGAAGAAGAAGAAGAAGAAGAAGAAGAAGAAAAAGAAGAAGAAGAAGAAGAAGAAGAAGAAGAAGAAGAAGAAGAAGAAGAAGAAGAAGAAGAAGAAGAAGAAGAAGAAGAAGAAGAAGAAGAAGAAGAAGAAGAAGAAGAAGAAGAAGAAGAAGAAGAAGAAGGATAATGAATTGTCCTCATTTGCCACATTCTAATGGTCGCTATATTTCTCATCTCAAGACAGACATGCCAGAAACATTCAGTGACACTAACCTTGAATTGAAACATCACAACGACCTGAAATGACCCCTCCCTTGTTGCATGAACTGTCACTTCAGCTCATATTCACATGTCCTATGAATGCTTCACAACTTCACATCCAGAGCGCTTGTAGAAGGCCTTTTGGCGGTTTATGATGAAATAATCCTGGATATTAATCCTGTCTTACTCTACACACTGTCACGGTAAAGACTTTAAGCCACTCGTAAAAACTGCACGCGACCTGTGGTAAAGGTTACGGGTGCATAGGTCAAGCAGTGCGTTTCTATAGAGAAAACTATCATTGCTACATTGATTACAGAAAGTTCGGTCTGTTTGTCTTTTATCTATCTATCTATCTATCTATCTATCTATCTATCTATCTATCTATCTACTTATCTATCTATCTATCTATCTATCTATCTATCTATCCGTCCGTCCGTCCGTCCGTCCGTCTGTCTGTCTGTCTGTCTGTCTATCTATCTATCCATCCATCCATCCACCCATCCATCCATCCATCCATCCATCCAACCATCCATACATTCATCCATCCATCCACCCACCAACCCACCCACTCACCCACCCACTCACCCGCCCGCCCTTCTGTCTGTCTGTCTGTCTGTCTGTATGTCTGTCTGTCTGTCTGTTTGTCTGTCTAGCTGTCTAGCTGTCGGTCGATCTCTCCATCTGTCCGTCGCTCAGTCCCAAATAGAGAGGGAGAGAGAGAGAGACGGGGATAAGATACTGGAGAACATTGAAACTCAACGTATCAAGATGTGAGCATAACGGGGGGGGGGGGGGGGGGGGGGGGGGGGGGGGGGGGGCATAAGCGCTTATGGAATATGAGTTGTGGATAGGTGTGATCGCCTGCGCCAGGTGACAGATCTAGTGATGATGATGCATTTTTCCCCATGATCTCCATCGAACTCTAGACTAGGTAGTCAATGGAGTATTGTCCATACCAAGGTATGTACCTTATAGGTCAGTGTGAAATGGAGGATTGTCCATACATAGATAAGCACCTCAAAAGTCATTGTGCAAGGGAGGATTGTCCATACCAAGGTATCCACCTCAAAGGACAATGTGCAATGAAGAAGTGTCTGCACCAAGGTATGCACGCACCTCAAGGACCAGGGCGATGGAGGAGGATGAAGAAAATGATGGCGGTGGTGACAGTGTAGTAGTGGCGATGATGATGTTAGTTTTTGTGCTGGTTGTGGTGGTCGTGCTGGTTGTGGTGGTTGTGCTGGTTGTGGTGGTCGTGCTGGTTGTGGTGGTCGTGCTGGTTGTGGTGGTCGTGCTGGTTGTGGCGGTCGTGCTGGTTGTGGTGGTCGTGCTGGTTGTGGTGGTCGTGCTGGTTGTGGTGGTGACGATGATGATGTTAGTTTTTGTGGTGGTTGTGCTGGTTGTGGTGGTCGTGCTGGTTGTGGTGGTTGTGCTGGTTGTGGTGGTCGTGCTGGTTGTGGTGGTGACGATGATGATGTTAGTTTTTGTGGTGGTCGTGCTGGTTGTGATGGTCGTGCTGGTTGTGGTGGTGACGATGATGATGATGGTAATGATGGTGCTGATGATGATAGTGATGCTGATAAATATAAACGTCTTGCCTAGACTCTGTCCCGACAGTCTAGGCTCAGTAATCGAACATAGTCATCGATCAGCCCATTAAGACGGCCAAATCACCGTTCTTACTGACGGTCCAACTATCAGTTGTGCTGACGTCACTTCCTGGTTTCTCACCTGCACGCCAGACACCCCCGCACCGGAACAACATATTGATTCCCAGTCCCGTCTGGAGCAGGGGTTTTATGACGGCGATTCCTAAAATGGTGTTCCAAACATTTGGAACAGTAAAATCAGTATGTGAAATACCGCTCTTATTACAGCTGTCTGGTTTCCTTTGCACCCTTCTTCTTCTTCTTCTTCTTCTTCTTCTTCTTATTATTATTATTATTATTATTATTATTATTATTATTATTATTATTATTATTATTATTATTATTATTATTCGTTCGATCGCTTGAAATATGTCTATAACTGAAATGTTGTCTCTTGTATGACGTTAACTGTCTTTCTTAGTTCACTCAGTGGTCCATCGAGTTTATCTTCCACTGTCGTTTCTCTAGAGGTTTGTCTAGGTTTATCGTATTTTGGGTAATTTTTGGAGTATGTATATCTGCTGTCCTCGGCGCCAATCCACATGTCTGAATCGCCAAACCTGAATGTTTGTAAGCATGTGTTTGTGCAAACTATTGTATCATGTTCTGGGATGCAGAATGTTTTGTTCTGGTCTGTCCATAAGGTGGTATCTCCTTGATTAGGCTCTGGTGATTTTCTGGCTTGATTTGATCATTATTTTCTTTCGGTGGAATGTTATTTTGGGCCATACAGTGACATCTCTTGACAACGACATACATAGAATCGGAGGATGGAACACAGCCAATCCAGTCCCACCCAATGTGATGATCAGCTTCTCGACCTGGATACATTCGACCATGCCTCTACGTAAGGTAAAGTTCCACTGAATATCTTACTTACCCCGCTGGATTCAGAGGTTGGAGAGAGGATGGAGACTTAACAGTTCTCGTTCGACTGGCACTCCGGAGGTCAGGATGGCCGAATGGATAAGAACGCCCGTTCCTAAACATCGTGTGTGCTGATGCCGAGGTAGCAGGTAAAATCTTACAACGGTTGAACTAAAATGTTGACTTCTCGTCCTTGACTTGGGGATGTAAATTACAAGTACCTTATCTGTCTGTCTGTCTATCTCACTGTCTGTCTGTCTGTCTGTCTGTCTGTCTGACTGTCTGTCTGACTGTCTGTCTGTCTGTCTGTCTCACTGTCTGTCTGTCTCACTGTCTGTCTCACTGTCTGTCTGTCTGTCTGTCTGTCTGTCTGACTGTCTGTCTGTCTGTCTGACTGTCTGTCTGTCTGACTGTCTGTCTCACTGTCTGTCTGTCTCACTGTCTGTCTCACTGTCTGTCTGTCTGTCTGTCTGTTTGTTTGTCTGTCTGTCCATCTGTCTGTCTGTCTGTCTCACTGTCTGTCTGTCTGTCTGTCTGTCTGTCTGTCTGTCTGTCCCTCTGTCCCTCCGTCTGCTCTGTGACTCTCTGTCTGTCAAAAGTTTAGGAACCACCATTTGATAAAGCCCAGGTCATTGTGTAAAATCTATTTTTATCCCTCCGCTCGCTAAGACAGGTCGCAATGTCGTTTTGATCTAAAGCCAGACAGTTCTAGAAATAAGTCATACAGTTCCAGAAAGAAGCCATACAGTTCTAGAAATAAGCATACAGTTCCAGAAATAAGCCATACAGTTCCAGAAATAAGCCAAACAGTTACAGAAATAGGCTAGACAGATCTAGAAATAAGCCATACAGCTCTAGAAATAAATCATACAGTTCCAGAAATAAGCCAGACAACTCCAGAAAAAGCCAAAAAGTTCCAGAAATAAGCCATACAGTTCTAGAAAAAAGCCAGATAGTTCTAGATAAAAGCCAGACAGTTCTAGAAATTAGCCATACAGTTCTAGAAATGGCCAGACAGTTATAGAATCGGCCAGACAATAAACTAACCAAAGCTTAATATATTTTGATCAATGCATACAACAAGCCTCATTGAACGCCCAGACCGTCGCATGCATGTCCACACTGTATCCTCTACGCTTGTGTTTCTCTCCCAAGCAACGGACCATATGTGACTGGCTATACTTATCATGTCCCACTCAGCATGTTATGTGTTGTTGACTGTGATGAGTGTGTGTATTAATGCCAAGTTTCGGGAAATAGAGATCAGCATGTTGGCCTCACGCAAGGTGGATGGCGAGTTCGATCCTCACTAAACCATGGAGATTTTGAAACAAAACTTCTGGTCTGTGCTGATAAACTACACACATCCATTAGGTATTACCTACACTTGCCAGTCGGACATGAACGTTGACCCCTCACTCTGCAAGCTACAACAGACTGAACGTTACATTGTCTAGTTAATTAACCTGTCTATGGGGTTGATTGCAAAGTCCTGCACAGGACATGCTGCATGTATTTCTCGGATAGGACTACATTTGTATTAGAGGATCACTGATGATGAATTATGTGGAGAGCTGGGAGGATGTCAAAGTGTCAAGAGGTGAAGAACAGTCGCTGGCGCCAGCTGGAACATTCATTGAGAAAACCTGAGATTAGTGTAACTAGGAAGTTGTTGCTCTGGAACCCACGGGACTAGCGAAATAGTTAAACTATATGCAGATCTTTTACAGGACATCGCAGTCAACTCCAGAATGTTGTGGCTGTTTGTGATTTTTAGGCAAGTTTGCGTTCAGTAGTTTGCTTTCTGCAAGACCCGCACTCATACCATTGTGTTTAAACCAACGCAAGTCGGTCTGCTTCCAAATCGCCCTCAGCTGTGTTTTGTGTCTTGACCACAGAGGCGGCTCTAAACAAAGGAAGACCTAATACAAACGGCGACGAGAATAAGAGACAGAGACAGAGACAAAGACGGAGACGGAAACAAAGACGGAGACAGAGATGAATAACGTGTGTAACACAAGGAGGGAGGAACTACGGGAGGTAGGTGAAGATGTTGGCTGAGGGCCTAGGTTCCAGTCAGGATCTTCATCTCTTCTTCTTCTCTTCCCCCATTTACCTCAGTGAAATGTTGGGGCGAGATGTACAGATATTGTATGCGTTCACCTCTTCTTCTTCTCTTCCCCCATTTACCTCAGTGAAATGTTGAGGCGAGATGTACAGATACTGTATGCGTTCTTTCAAATGCTCTTTTAAGTTGGTATTCATTTCTCTAAGGTTGTTGTAGATACCACCATTCCATCTTATGCGTGGCCTTCCCCTTACTCTGCATCCATTACATTTCTTCAATGCAGATAGTACCAGAGGATTCTCGTGAAGTGGCCAAACCATTTCATTTGTTGTTGTGAAGTGTATGTCTGCTCTCAGCCCTAGTCTTCTAATTTCCTTATACCCAATTCCGTCTCTCACAGTTATTCCCGCAGCTCTTCTAAGACATCTCAGGTCTGCTGTTAATGATTCTGCGCTCATTAGTTGCAGTAAGCGTCCATGTTTAACATTGGGAGCGCAATGTCGGCTAAAATATGGTTCTTATGAGATTTGCTTTAGTACTTATAGATATCATTCTAAGAAACTGAAGTGGCAACAGTTGTCCAAGTGTTGATTTCTCTGTTCATTCCCCATGTGAAGTGAAAATTGACCCTAGATATTTAAATTCTCTGGTTTCTTTTATTTCCGAGTTCTTTATTTTTATTGACAGGGTTTCTGGCCGCCTGCCTGTCACCACTGTCTCTGTCTATCAATCTTTACGCTTGTATTTTCATGTTATATTTCTCACGCTTGAATTGGCTCGGTTTAGAATATTCTGAAGGCTCTCTTCATTTTCTGCTGCTTATTCTTCTTCTTTTTCTTCCTCACTACCATATTAATTGTCATCTTTATTATTTTCTTCTCCTCTTCCTCCTTCTCTTCTTCTTCTTCTTCTTCTTCTTCTTCTTCTTCTTCTTCTTCTTCTTCTTCTTCTTCTTCTTCTTCTTCTTCTCTTTCTTCCTCTTCTTCTTCTTCTTCTTCTTCTTCTTCTTCTTCTTCTTCTTCTTCTTCTTCTTCTTCTTCTTCTTCTTCTACTTCATCATCATCATCATCAGCAGCAGCAATTTTTATTTCTTCTTCTTCCTCTTCTTCTTCTTCATCATCATCACTGAAGAATTGAATTGTGAACTAGATACAAGATTAAACTCTCAGCTGGGAGAAATATAGTACATGAGTCAAAGAACTGGTCGCCCTATTTCATATATCCGGGACCTCAGACAACCTTTAGCATGTCTCTCCCTGGAGGCAGTATACGATGTGGGATCAATTCAAACATCCAGGAGAGCTACAGTTACCACGAAAATAAGTCGCCATCACAATACGATACAGAGATTTTACCGTCGGTTTTAATTTCATGACTCTCAAATATCGCTGCTTGAGTAAACGTCAAATGTGAGCCCTGAAAGCTAACAGGCTGGCAATCTCAGAAAATATGGTAGGCTTGTGCTAAACGTTTAACAAACTTTTATCCGGGACTTTTCAATAAGGCGCTTTTGTTGAGGCTGTAAGCAGATCCTAGTTGCCTTTCATGAGCAATCCCAGGGGAGGAGCATTGGGCCAACACTCACCAGTCGCTCAATGACTTTGGCATCTACGCATGACAGGAATAGTTCGGACTTGCCGAGGGATCCCTTCTGGGTTTTCCAGAAATTGTGAACACATTCTAAACCCAGAAACTAAATGAGCTGAGAGCTGTGATTACAACGGTACACTTTTGATGACTACGTCTACAGAAATGTAAATGTAAAGATAATTCAATTGCAGGCACTACGGTATTGGCGAAAAGTGTTTCCCCTTCACATCTACCAGATCACAGCGTCATGAGGTGGGGTGTCCAGTTCTATTGCTGGCTAACTCACCTCATAATAATAGTAGCTACAACGAAGAATTTTAATTTTGATGACAGTTTACACAAATTGAAAGTAAAAACAAAGGCAAATCCTCATTCTCTACTTCTTTTCCTTCTCCTTCTTCTTCTTCTTCTTCTTCTTCTTCTTCTTCTTCTTCTTCTTCTTCTTCTTCTTCTTCTTCTTCTTCTTCTTCTTCTTCTTCTTCTTCTTCTTCTTTTTCTTCTTCTTCTTCTTTATCATCTTCCTGCTCCTTCTCCTCATCCTCCTCATCTACATCCTCTTCTTCTTCCTCCTCCTCCTCCTCCTCCTCTTCTTCTTCTTCTTCTTCTTCTTCTGCTTCTTCATCTTCCTCTTCTTCTTCTTCACTAAAGAACTGAACTGTAAAGTAGAATCGTGCTTAAGATATCGTATGCGTTAGAAGAGCTACACCTTCACATATATTAGGTTACGGCATAATGAAGCGGGATAACCAGTCCCATACCTTGCCGACTTTCACTTCCTCCAGAACATTCTGATAGTTACTATGCATTCACTTCATGAGTTTGGTTTGGTTTGACAGATACTGGGGCTGGTGGGGGGGGGGGGGGGGGGGGTGAGGGCGCTGAGATATCATAGTGGTTAAACTCTGGCCTTCCTTTTGCTCGCTTTTTTGCGTGTGGATAAGCTTTCCTTATAACCAGTGTCCCTCGCCTTCAAGATCTGTTTTCTTTATTGCATACTCTTGAAATAAAGAAAACCCTTTCCACAGTTTCCATTGTGTGCTTGCTGAACTCTGCTAGAGCCTTGGATCTGCTCATTCCCTGTCTTTCCAGAATCTTCTTGCCATCCTTGTCCAGCTTCATCTTAACGACGACAACCATCAAGTGATGGATACCGACACGGACTGGTGTACTGTTTGCCTTCTCACACTGAATTATTTCATTGTAAGCCACATATTTCTTCCTGCAGCCATGGGTCACCTTCCCTGTCTGTTGCCCCGTGTAGTGTCCTCGACCAACTGTAGCTTCACCATCTTTTCTTTCACGATTTGCCTCCTGATGTGAGAGGGCTCATTGAAATGCCGTGCCCTGTTTTTTTTTTTCTTCTCCTTGATCCTGACAAAAATAATTGTTGTGCTTCATCCTTCTTCATCTGCGGTTCCCTTCAGTTGTAGAATTTTTTTTTTTTTTCTCTTCGGCTTTGAATTCAAACGTAGTCCATACAAGTGCTCTGCTTCTAGCAGCACTGCACTGATTGTTACGTGTGTTACGCTTTCCGTATTAACATTGTCCCTCGCCATCCATTCCAACTTCTGATGTACTTGTAATCTATGTCCCCAATTCAAGGACGAGAGGTCGACATTTTAGTCCAGCTGACCGGTGTAAGGGGTTGAACTCGCTGCTCTCAGCATCAGCACACTGGAACTTTACCAGCAAACTTTCTTATCCATTCTGCCATGCTGACCTCTCAATGTTTCCTTGTGTGTATGCGTGGAATACGCGATGGACGTGTTTTAAAGTCAGGTGTTGATTTGCTCTGAACGAAAGCTTTCTGAGGTGCAGATATCCCCCTATTATCATACCTCTTAAATTGGCACGCACAGCCACATGTATTGTCTTGTTGAGAGGCATGATCGCCTAGCCCAGCCTGCCTGCCACCGAAGTCATTGTTTTAATCCCATTCATCACTTTATTATTATTAAACGGCATTATTTAAAACGCCTACATGCCAACCTATCCTATTCGAACACCAATGGTCTCCCTTGACAATTAAACCCGACTTCCAGGCATGTGATTGTCTCCCTTGTCTAGCCAAACGTGTTTGTTTTTTCAACATGAAATTTATTATTTCCTTTGCCAAGCTAACTTGACCTAGTACCCGGCTGTTAATTCTCTCTTGTGTTCATAAGATCCACCCGTAATCCTCTGTTGCATCAACATCTCAGATGTCTTTAAGCAACTCCTCTCCTCATATGCTGTAAAGAAAATATCCAAATCCCCTAGTCAATCTTACGACTTGATTGCTCAAGACACCAAGGGCAC
Source organism: Cepaea nemoralis (assembly GCA_014155875.1). NCBI lineage: Eukaryota > Metazoa > Mollusca > Gastropoda > Stylommatophora > Helicidae > Cepaea > Cepaea nemoralis. The sequence goes on along the minus strand of JACEFZ010027991.1, from coordinate 363,685 downwards.
ATAATCATTTAAATTGAATATACTCGGTTATCTCCTCCCGGAAGCCCATTATTATTCCTCTCGTGCGAAAGCGGAGCATTGGTTAGCTTCTACCAGGGAACCCAGATAACCCATGTTGACAGGCAGAAGACATCTTATATTTTCTATGTCAACATGCTCGGGTTTGAGCTGCCCCTGTCAGCCCAGACAACACGTCAAAGAAAAAGTTGTTCGGCTAAAAATATATCATCGTCTGCTGATCATTCTTGAGTGAAATGAGAAGAGGGTGTCCCACTCTCACCTCCAACACCCCGCCCCGCCCCCCCACACACATACACACACACACTCACACACACATACACGCACACACAGACACACTTACATAACTTTGAATTCAAGCGTAGTCCGTACTAGCGATGCCTACTTCTTGTGCACTGGACTGATTTTTGCATGTAGATTTTCTTTTTGTTTGTTCGCATATCCTTTACAGGACATCGCTGTCAACTTCAGCATCTTTCAGCTGATTGTTGATTTCTTGGCAAGATTACGCTCAGTAGTTTGCCATTTCTTTCTGAGCGGCCGGCTCACATACCCCTAATTCACCAACGTGGCGAGAACCGCTACCTATTATCGCGCAAGTTATGTGTCTCTCGTGGATATACAGGATTACGAAGAAAGTCCCTAATGCCAGTGTCCCTCGCCATCAGGCGAACCCACTCTGACTTCTGAGGTACTTGTAATTTACGTCCCCAAGTCATCGACAAAAAGCCAACATTTTAGTTAAACTGACCTGTTGAACCCGCTACCTTGCCATCAGCACACCGGATGTTTAAGAATGAGCGATCTTATCCGATGGGCCAGATGTATCCGGATTAGATATATCTTTACTTAGCAAAGTTTACCAACAGAGCATACGACCACACCTGGAATATGGGTCAACTGCGTGGTGTTCAGCATCAAATACCACACTACAAGAGCTGGACAAGGTGCAAAATCAAGCACTTAGAGTCACCACAGGAGGGATGAGATCAACCCCTATAGTGGAAATGGAGAAGATGGGGAGGACACAGGCACTGAGTGAGCGCAGAGATACGAAAACGCTAATACAAGCAGAAAAGTTCCTCAGCTTGCCAGGCCACCCTATGAAGAACAGATTTGAAAACCTAGCTATGGGGCGGTTGAAAAGAAGTAGTTTTATCCACCAGGCCAAACGACTCTGCAGAGAAACCACTGATCTGCCCACAGTTGGTATCCCCCTAACAACTATTCCAGAGCGAACTCCATGGAAAGATGAGCATAGACTATCATTACAAATCCAGACAAAAGTGAGAGGAATATTTGACAAGGAAGAACAGAACAGTGTGCAGCGCAGAACAGCCACTCTCAGCTTCCTTGATGAAGAATACCCACAGGACCTCTGGATCCGAGTCTACACAGATGGGTCAGCACAAAATGCTGTTCGAAATGGAGGAGCGGGAGTGTACATAGAATACCCAAATAATACTAGGGACACAGCCAGAGTACCGACAGGAAAGTACTGCCATAACTATGATGCCGAAATTGAGGCAATCAAGATAGCAACAGAGAAATTACTAAATAACAGTAATGGTACACAACCTGTGGTGCTACTAACAGATGCAAAATCAGTACTCGAGGCGCTCCTCTCTGGGAAATTGCCAGTACTAAGGACACTACTTTCTGAACTTAGCAGTCAGCATAAAGTCACCATACAGTGGATACCATCCCACTGTGGAGTACCCGGAAACGACAGAGCTGATCAATTGGCTAAGGAAGGAGCCAAAGAGGAACAGCCTGATGTGCCCGTTACATACCACCAAAAGAAAAGAATGATCAAATCAGTCAGAAAGCCACCAAAACCTGCTCAAGATGACTACCACATTATGGACAGACCAGAACAAGTCATTATTCTGCGCCTCAGAACAGGACACAATAGATTACGCAACCACATGTATACAAAATTCAAGATTGGTGAAACAGCCATGTGCACATGTGGATTGGCGTCGCAGACAGCAGAGCACATACTCCAAGACTGCCCAAAATATAACATATCTAGGCAAACCTTCTGGCCTAGAGAGACGACGGTGGAAGATAAACTCTATGGACCACTGTGTGAACTGAAAAAAACAGTTCAATTCATGCAAGAGACGACATTGCAGATATAGACATATTTCAAGCGAACGAAAGAAGAAGAAGAAGAAGATATATCTTCTTCCTTCGTGTGACGTCATCATGTCTGTCCACAGCCTTCTGTCTTATGTACTGTCAATCTTCTTATAATCCATGCTGTGTGGCGTTGATGATCATGTCTGTCCACAGCCTTCTGTCTTATGTACTGTCAATCTTCTTATAATCCATGCTGTGTGGCGTTGGTGATCATGTCTGTCCACAGCCTTCTGTCTTATGTACTGTCAATCTTCTTATAGTCCATGCCGTGTGGCGTTGATGATCATGTCTGTCCACAGCCTTCTGTCTTATGTACTGTCAATCTTCTTATAATCCATGCTGTGTGGCGTTGGTGATCATGTCTGTCCACAGCCTTCTGTCTAATGTACTGTCAATCTTCTTATAGTCCATGCCGTGTGGCGTTGGTGATCATGTCTGTCCACAGCCTTCTGTCTCGTGTACTGCCAATCTTCTTATAGTCCATGCCGTGTGGCGTTGGTGATCATGTCTGTCCACAACCTTCTGTCTCGTGTACTGTCAATCTTCTTATAGTCCATGCCGTGTGGCGTTGGTGATCATGTCTGTCCACAGCCTTCTGTCTCGTGTACTGTCAATCTTCTTATAGTCCATGCCGTGTGGCGTTGGTGATCATGTCTGTCCACAGCCTTCTGTCTCGTGTACTGCCAATCTTCTTATAGTCCATGCCGTGTGGCGTTGGTGATCATGTCTGTCCACAACCTTCTGTCTCGTGTACTGCCAATCTTCTTATAGTCCATGCCGTGTGGCGTTGGTGATCATGTCTGTCCACAGCCTTCTGTCTCGTGTACTGTCAATCTTCTTATAGTCCATGCCGTGTGGCGTTGGTGATCATGTCTGTCCACAGCCTTCTGTCTCATGTACCGCCAATCTTCTTATAGTCCATGCCGTGTGGCGTTGGTGATCATGTCTGTCCACAGCCTTCTGTCTCATGTACCGCCAATCTTCTTATAGTCCATGCTGTGTGGCGTTGGTGATCATGTCTGTCCACAGCCTTCTGTCTCGTGTACTGCCAATCTTCTTATAGTCCATGCCGTGTGGCGTTGGTGATCATGTCTGTCCACAACCTTCTGACTCGTGTACTGTCAATCTTCTTATAGTCCATGCCGTGTGGCGTTGGTGATCATGTCTGTCCACAACCTTCTGTCTTATGTACTGCCAATCTTCTTATAATCCATGCTGTGTGGCGTTGGTGATCATGTCTGTCCACAACCTTCTGTCTTATGTACTGCCAATCTTCTTATAATCCATGCTGTGTGGCGTTGGTGATCATGTCTGTCCACAACCTTCTGTCTTATGTACTGCAAATCTTCTTATAATCCATGCCTGTGTGGCGTTGGTGATCATGTCTGTCCACAACCTTCTGTCTAGTGTACTGCCAATCTTCTTATAGTCCATGCCTGTGTGGCGTTGGTGATCATGTCTGTCCACAACCTTCTGTCTTATGTACTGCCAATCTTCTTATAATGCTGTGTGGCGTTGGTGATCATGTCTGTCCACAGCCTTCTGTCTTATGTACTGCCAATCTTCTTATAATGCTGTGTGGCGGTGGTGATCATGTCTGTCCACAGCCTTCTGTCTTGTGTACTGCCAATCTTCTTATAGTCCATGCTGTGTGGCGTTGATGATCATGTCTGTCCACAGCCTTCTGTCTTATGTACTGCCAATCTTCTTATAGTCCATGCCTGTGTGGCGTTGGTGATCATGTCTGTCCACAGCCTTCTGTCTCGTGTACTGCCAATCTTCTTATAGTCCATGCCTGTGTGGCGTTGGTGATCATGTCTGTCCACAGCCTTCTGTCTCGTCTACTGCCAATCTTCTTATATTCCATGCCGTGTGGCGTTGGTGATCATGTCTGTCCACAGCCTTCTGTCTCGTGTACTGCCAATCTTCTTATATTCCATGCTGTGTGGCGTTGGTGATCATGTCTGTCCACAGCCTTCTGTCTCGTGTACTGCCAATCTTCTTATAATCCATGCTGTGTGGCGTTGGTGATCATGTCTGTCCACAGCCTTCTGTCTCGTGTACTGCCAATCTTCTTCTATTCCATGCTGTGTGGTGTTGGTGATCATGTCTGTCCACAGCCTTCTGTCTCGTGTACTGCCAATCTTCTTATAGTCCATGCCGTGTGGCGTTGGTGATCATGTCTGTCCACAGCCTTCTGTCTCGTGTACTGCCAATCTTCTTATAGTCCATGCCGTGTGGCGTTGGTGATCATGTCTGTCCACAGCCTTCTGTCTCGTGTACTGCCAATCTTCTTATAGTCCATGCCGTGTGGCGTTGGTGATCATGTCTGTCCACAGCCTTCTGTCTCGTGTACTGCCAATCTTCTTATAGTCCATGCCGTGTGGCGTTGGTGATCATGTCTGTCCACAGCCTTCTGTCTCGTGTACTGCCAATCTTCTTATAGTCCATGCCGTGTGGCGTTGGTGATCATGTCTGTCCACAGCCTTCTGTCTCGTGTACTGCCAATCTTCTTATAGTCCATGCCGTGTGGCGTTGGTGATCATGTCTGTCCACAAGCCTTCTGTCTCGTGTACTGCCAATCTTCTTATAGTCCATGCCGTGTGGCGTTGGTGATCATGTCTGTCCACAGCCTTCTGTCTCATGTACTGTCAATCTTCTTATAGTCCATGCTGTGTGGTGTTGGTGATCATGTCTGTCCACAACCTTCTGTCTCATGTACTGCCAATCTTCTTATAGTCCATGCCGTGTGGCGTTGGTGATCATGTCTGTCCACAAGCCTTCTGTCTAGTGTACTGCCAATCTTCTTATAGTCCATGCCGTGTGGCGTTGGTGATCATGTCTGTCCACAGCCTTCTGTCTCGTGTACTGCCAATCTTCTTATAGTCCATGCCGTGTGGCGTTGGTGATCATGTCTGTCCACAGCCTTCTGTCTCGTGTACTGCCAATCTTCTTATAGTCCATGCCGTGTGGCGTTGGTGATCATGTCTGTCCACAGCCTTCTGTCTCGTGTACTGCCAATCTTCTTATAGTCCATGCCGTGTGGCGTTGGTGATCATGTCTGTCCACAGCCTTCTGTCTCAGTGTACTGCCAATCTTCTTATAGTCCATGCCGTGTGGCGTTTGGTGATCATGTCTGTCCACAGCCTTCTGTCTCTTGTACTGCCAATCTTCTTATAGTCCATGCCTGTGTGGTGTTGGTGATCATGTCTGTCCACAAGCCTTCTGTCTCGTGTACTGTCAATCTTCTTATATCCATGCCGTGTGGTGTTGGTGATCATGTCTGTCCACAACCTTCTGTCTCTTGTACTGCCAGTCTTCTTATAGTCCATGCGTGTGGCGTTGGTGATCATGTCTGTCCACACCTTCTGTCTCGTGTACTGCCAATCTTCTTATAGTCCATGCCGTGTGGTGTTGGTGATCATGTCTGTCCACAGCCTTCTGTCTCGTGTACTGTCAATCTTCTTATAGTCCATGCCGTGTGGCGTTGGTGATCATGTCTGTCCACAACCTTCTGTCTCGTGTACTAACCACTATTGTTGACACTGATGTTCTTCCATGCCATGAAGTCAAACTGTCCAGCATCTTTTCTCTTTGTCTCCCCCTGCCTCTCCTCCCCTCCAACTTTCCCGTTGCCACGACAGACTCCGGCTGTCCCCTTCTCGTGAATGTGGACTGCCCTCTTCCCGTGCAGTGGCCAGTTTTCTTCATAAGTTCACATTTCCAAGATATCTTCATTTTCATTGGTTTTTTTTTCTATCCGCCCGCGTATTCTCATTATTCTTCTATAAGCCACATCTCTGCATCTTCCACATCATTTCTCACTTTGCTAACTGTCCATGATTTGTTTCCGTTCGTCAGGATTGACTCAATATAGCTTTGAATAACTCTTTTTCACACCTCGACTAACAAATATAAATGGCAGAGAATATCTTCAGCTTGTGAAATAATGCCTTTGCTTATGCAATTCTATATTTAACTCCCTTATTACATCTTCCATCTACGGTTATTAAAGTACCCAAAATACTTTACATTGAATTCTTTCAGATTTGTTCCATTCACGTTACTGTTACATTTGGGAAGACGTTATTTTTGTGTAAATACCATTACATCTATGTGTGTATGATTATGTCTAAGTCCTCTATTTTGACTTTCTATTGCAAGTATATCTATCTTTTCTGGTAACTGGGTTCATGTTTAGCGACCACAACATGTCACCATCACGTCTCCTGCCTCGACCTCCGAAGGTTGTGGGTTCGATTCTGAGCCAAGACGTTCAGTTCAAGTCTACTACCCAGAGTCATGTGGTGTGGAATGTGTCAAGAACATTCCAGTGTGTGGTCGCAAGAACATTCCAGTGTGTGGTCGCAAGAACATTCCAGTGTGTGGTCGCAAGAACATTCCAGTGTGTGGTCGCAAGAACATTCCAGTGTGTGGTCGCAAGAACATTCCAGTGTGTGGTCGCAAGAACATTCCAGTGTGTGGTCGCTGTCAACAACTTAACTGACAGGCATCATCGGGTACTTCTCACACACTCGTACAAGACAACTTGCAAGTCGTGTGGGAGGCAAAATGCATGGTCCATTTTATTGCCGTTGGCTCGCTTACAAGCGGTAAACAGTCGCTAATGCAATACACAATATATAGCCACAGAATTATCTAACACAAACTGCTAACCCTATGCTAACTCTATCTACTAGTGAACACACAACTCCTAACGTTACTCTAAACGATGTGAACGCCCCAAGTCCAGTCTCCCCTCTGCCGGACATCTCTCCCGTGGTTACACACCCCGCGGGGGTGACCTTCTCCTTCGTGCGTGTTACCTCACATCGCACGCTGCTGGCAAAACATGGCCTGTTGAGTGTCTACTCAACTGTGCTCTGGCTTCATGAGGTGTGGTGGTATCGTGATTAGAGTGCTAACTCTCTGCACACCGCCTGCGTGTATCATGAGGGAGTGGCTAACCTTCCACTCTTCCCTCATCTCCCCTGCTCTTGCCTCGGGCACCGCATCTCCTCCTGGTCCCTCCAGGATTGACCGCTCTCCCTGGCGGAGGGGATGCGGTTGAGTCTTTGACACACACCCGCCCCCCTTGTGTTGCGTCATCAACTTTCACTTATTGGTTGTGACGCAAGGAGGTTTCTACACAAAAAATTAGTGTCTCTAATTTTTGTCAAAGACTCTAGATAACCTGGCTCTGGGCTTTCCAATAGACTATTTAACAGCTATTGTCACAATGTAGTAAAGCCTCACTTGGCTACTGGCAATCGCCACAACCTTGCCTGGTTGGCGTGAGCCCCTTCTCACATGCTATATTATATTTATCAGAGGTATGTCTGAACCGGACCGTTGTCTTATAAGACCTGCCCTCACATAGTAAATTAACTTACTACCCATACAAAGTTGACTTTATTAGGGTCAACACATGAATTGCTTCATGTCCCCCATATAATATACAAGAGTGTGTGCGACAGGCTTTACCTTCTTCGCTTCCGCGCGTAAGACTTCATTTCACTGTTAATTTAGTTCTTCGTTGTCTATTATGTCCCCTGGCCCCAAAGTTATCTGCCTTTGATCTGCAAATAGTGTATGCAATTTATATGTTTGTTTTTCTGGTTGTTTGCGTGTTTGGATGTAATAAATCTACTACTCTAACTTCTACCCTATATTTCTAACTTATCTGTGTATGTATGTTAGTTTTTTGAGTGCCATAATTTTGTTCAATGTGGCCACAAACAGGTGTATAACACTAATTCGTGACTACATTCCATTGTTATGAGACCCAAAATACTGTATTCTAAGTTCTAAACTCTATCACAGACAACACATTCACACCAACGTAATTTCCCTAGCGAAAACCAACATTAGCCAACCAATATTAAAAGTCGTTGCAGGCAGCAGAAGAATTTGCTGACTGCTTGCATTCTCTCCCGTCTATCTTTCATTCATTCTCACTTTCACACTTCTGTCATACTCCTTTCACCCTTACCTCTGTCACACATCTATTATCATTCCACACTAATTCTTCTGATCATTTAAACCGTTGAGTGAAGCTGTACAGATTTGGCTCAGTTTGAGAAATTTGAGCTCAATGACTGTGCGAAAATCGCTGCACGAGTCATATATGTACATTATATTTACATGGACGAGACAGGGTTTATGGCTTTTCCCTTTGATCTCATCATCTAGTATGTTACACTAATATAAAGTATCATATTCTATATTCTAATAAACTATTCTCCTTTTATAACTAAGTATTTAATGTGTTACCTAAGTTCTATTATGTTAATTATATGATCTGTTTATCCTACTCTAAGGGGATGTAATGTAACTATTTAAATGTAATTAGTGTGATATGAGTTATGTACCTTAATTACCTGGATGATGTGAACATAAATTATGTATTTTTCTAATACTATACTATCTAGTGTTGTTAGATTGAAAATGAATCATATGATTAATGTTCTTAATCTAAATTATGTAAATGATGTCTGTAAAATGATATTACTAATTACTGGTAATGTTTGATCGATGGTATGGTTTTCCTTAATATGGAATAAACTAACGTAATTTAAAGCTAAATGAAATGTAACACTCTAAATGGTACTATTTCTATTAAAATTTTATTTTAGCTTGTAATTACCTATTTTTTCCGTCTAACCTAATATTTTAATTTAATTCTAAGCTAAGTAAATGGTTTAATTAATGTACTAACTATCCTATTAAAATAAATGAGAACTATTATATTAACTAATTCTACCTCTAATTATTTATAACTACTTTTTTTTTAAAAAAATTATTATTTTACATATCACATTAAGTTTATATACACAGTATTCAGTTCTCTCAGGTTAGTAGTTGCCTTCCTGTTTGAATATTGGTTTAGGCACAATATAACTACATAATTTGCCTGGGTATCTGAAATACATTTTACGGTCATAATAATGTTCATCGGTAGTGCACGTGTAGAGATTCGCTGGTGTCGTAGCTTTGGTCTTTATGTGTCTGAAATTAAGCACTGTTCTGACACTGTTTTCTACATTTCACACAAATGATACACCGGCCTGGAGCTTAGTTGGAAATGAGCTGTCCTGATTCACACGGTAGTATCTAAGTTCTGTAGCACAGTTCTTAAGTTAATGTCTACGGACACATGATAGTTCGTTGTACTTGGTACACTCTTAAGCACACCATGGGTGTATATGTAACCTATTTTACATAGCATATTGTACTGTATTCACGTACTAACTATCACTCTACATTATTATGTGGGATTTCAGGTATTATTACCTCAGATGGTCTACTGAGGGTATCAGCCAGAATGTTGTCTTTACCCTTGATATGTTCTATACTAAACGTATAGTTCTGAAGTATCAGAGACCACCTGTATATCCGGTCGTTTCTGTGCACCCCAGTTTGGATGACCGTAATGGGAGAATTATCTGTCTGGAAAATGAAGTGTACACCCGCCAGAAATCGATGGAGCTTCCTCACTGAATAGATGACGCTGAGGGCTTCCAGTTCTGCTATCGAATATCTGGACTCGGCAGGTGTGATCTTACGGCTCACATAACAAATCGGATGGAAGATGCCCTCATAAAATTGGCCTAGGACTGCAGCGATGGAGATCCTGCTGGCATCTGTCCTAAGATAATAAACGAGCCCAGGATTAGGCAAGCGGAGGATGGGAACATTACTAAAAAGAATTTTCAATTTTGACAATGCAGAAATTAACAATGCATCTTTCACATCCAATTTTACTGATGCTTTTAATACATTAGAAAACACACTAGTTATTTCAGCAAGGTTTGGAATAAATTTACTATAGTAATTAACTAATCCCAAAAGACTTCTAACCTGCTTTTTCGTAGTAGGCATGGTTAGATTCATAATTTTTGTAATAATCCTATTGTCAGTCTTCAGCTGACCTTGAGAGATGACATGACCCAAAAATTCAATTTCTTTTAGGCCTAATTCAACTTTACTCGGTTTGACAGTGAGACCGAAGAGTCGCAACCTATCAAAGACATGTCTCAGTTTCAGTAAGTGTGTCGTCCAGTCTTCAGTATGGACACATATATCATCTATATAGGTCACTGTATTCGTCACTCCATGTAATAGATCTCTAGTTAAGCGCACGAAAGTGGCAGGAGCATTTCGAAGTCCGAAAGGAAGAAATCGCCACTCGTATAGTCCTAAAGGTGTTGAAAACGCAGTAAGATGCATAGATTGAGCCTGCATTGGAACCTGCCAGTATCCTTTAGTAAGATCTAGTTTTGAAAAGATTTTAGAAGTAGACATGTCCAAGATAAGATCTTCGCAGGAAGGAATCGGTTCTGCGTCGATCTTAGTGATGTTATTAAGTTTTCGATAGTCCACACAGAGTCGAATTGTGGAATCCTTCTTCTTCACTAGGACGATTGGAAACGAGTACTCAGATGTAGACTTTTGGATAATCCCGCTAGCCTCCAAATTAAGAATTTCTTTATTTAGATTTTCCCTATAGCTAAGTGGGATAGAGTACGGCCTGCATTTAATAGGCTTGAGGTCCGAAAGAAGAATGGAGTGTTCGATTCTGTCCGTTCTACCTGGGATGTCAGAGAATAGGTCTTTGTATTCAGTTACTAAATCAACTAATTGTCTTCGTTGAATGTCTGTTAGTCCCTGATCTATATGTATACTGTCCAATGTCGCCGTTTTGTCCACAATGGGAACGGGTAGTTCCATTCCGTCGTCGTCTACCTGATTCAGTACAGTGGTGGTGCTAAGTGTGTATTCTGTGCACCGACTAGATGTCTTGCCCTTGTCGGAACTGCCAGTCTCGCTAACTAGTGTAGTTGCGTTATGTATGTCTGTCGTCTGATCACTAGGTGTTGTTGCAATATGTTCGTCTGTCTCTACTCCTGTCTCTTGTCTTGAAAAGTACGGTTTCAACATGTTGACATGGAATATCTTTAAGTGTCCGTTTATCGATATTTCATAGTCAACATCTGAGATTTTGCGTACCACCTTGAATGGCCCTTGCCATGAGGTAAGTAATAAATTTCTTTTGTCTGGAAGAAGCAAGAGTATGTCTTGATCTGGTTCAAGCTCGATTGTTCTTGCACCTTTGTTGGCATATTGGCGGTAGATTTGACCCTTCCTCTCCAAAGCTGCCTTAGCTATCACACACGATTTCATGATCTTGTCTCGTGTTTCTGTCACCATTTCATAAGGTGTTTTTGGGGTAGGAATTTCTATCGAATTAGTTAATATCTGATGGTAGATGGTTAGGGGTCCACGTGGGTTAGCCCCGTAAACTAATTCAAACGGTGAGAAACCCGTGCTTGAATGGGGGATCTCCCGATAGGCGAACAGCACTGTTGGTAACAGTGTATCCCAATCAGCTGGGTTTTCTGCTGTCACCTTAGCCAGCATATGCTTTAGATCACCGTTAATTTTCTCTACAATTCCGTTCTGGCTGGATGGTACGCTGTCGTAAAATGTTGTTTAATACCTAACATTTTTGTAAGGGCTTGCGTTGCAGCCGATATGAACTGAGTTCCACGATCGGATAAAATGGTTCGTGGGAATCCGAATCGTGAGAACAGATGTAGAAATACATTGGCAACGTCTTTGGAGGTGATGTATTTCAAAGCTACTGCCTCAACCACCTTGTACATAGGTCGACCATTGTCAATATGAAGCGATTTCCTTTGCTGGACACCTGGTTTAGGGGTCCAACAATATCTACCGCCACACTTTCAAATGGCCTAGAAGCCAGTGTAGAAGGCTGTACTTCAGCTGTAGGATGTTTACCCTTACGTACTAATTGTTGACAGACATTACACGAACGACAAAATAATTTTATGTCATTGCAAAAACCTGGCCAATAGAAATGAGCCTGAATTCTGGCCCTGGTCTTATCATATGCAAGATGACCAGCAAACGGTGACTCATGTGCAATCTTTAGCACAGTTAGACGATGTTGTTCAGGTAACACCGTTTGCTGAATCTCATGGTTACCAGTAGTATAATATCTAGTTAATATGCCATTGTTAAGTCTAAAAACCCAAGATGCATTTCTGGTCACTTTGGCTTTATCTTTTAACAATTTTAAGTATGGAGACACACTAGGGTCAGCTTTTTGCTGTTTTATAAATTCTTGTCTGCTGTTGTCATCAGTGCCAGTTGGAGAAAGCAACAATAGTCTCTCATCTTGAAGTGTGTCTTGATGTTTCTACTTGGATTTGTTTTTCCTTAACATCTATTTCTTTTTGCTTTAGATCTAATTCCTTTTGTTTTAATTCTTTCTCTTGATCTAATTGCTTTAGCTTAATCTCCTTATCATGTTCTAACTGTTGTTGTTTAATCTCTAACTCTTTTTGCTTATTTATTTCAGCTAGTTCTTTTTGGTGTTCTCTTTCTTGTGCACGTTCGTTTCTTTCAGCATCTTCTTTTCGTATGCGATCAGCTTTTTCAGCCTCTGTTGCTTCTTTAAATTTCTGATCTGCATATTGTTGTAGTTCTTTTCCTGTTAATTCTAGTTCTTTGCCTGCTTTTATGAAATCTGATAAAGTTGCCATCTTACTTTAGTACTTGGCTAACAGTGATAGGCAATGATGACTTTAATCAGTTATTTATCTTTGATATTTTATGTTTGTTGTTATCTGATCACTATCAGTTGTGCTTTCTGTTTATACCCTGCCCAGATTTATCTTGCAGAAAAACAGAGTATACAAATATGTCAATGCGTTACAGCTGAAAAAGAGATGCACTATTAATCAAATTGCATGCCAAAATATATAAGTGTACTCAGCTTTAACGTTCCCGAGGATCGGGGAACGGAACTCCGTTGCCTACAGGTCACCTTGGTACTTTAGGGTGGAGACACGTGTCGTTACCAGCAAACTATATTTGGTACCCAGGGCCGTAATCAGGTGTAGTTCGCCCTTTGATATGCAGGGCCGTAGTAATCAGGCCTATTACACGATATGTTAACCCAGACCCCTATGGACAATGACTTAGACAATGACAGACAGATTCACGAACAACTAGAATATGTATTAAATAAATTAAATGTCAATGTCCTGTCTTTGCTCTATCAGTTATTGCCTTATGTTACTAATCTATTTAATTTCTGTACGTGTTGTGCAGGCAAGTATCATCTGCCTAGGCCAAAAAATAGTTACCATCGTGACGGTAAACACAGAGAAAATATGACCAAAAATATGCATATTTGGTTTTAAAGAAATAAAAATAACATCATAATGTTTAAATAAATAAATATATTCCTTTAGTAGTTGAAATAAATAAATAATAAATGATATAACGTACCGATTCAGGCGGGCAGCCGTTTAGCAATTCTCTACACACTCGATTGCTGTATGCTAATGAGCCCAAACGACTGTTTGTCAATCATCTGACGTCACAGCACAGCGCGATGAAAAATCGATATTGTCGGCTGGCTTTGTATCGCTCCGCCGTGAATCATTTTTGGTACTCATTTCTCAATAAAAAGGTGAATATATAAATAAATATCAGAAAAATAAGAATAATAATACTTACAGTTTCGAAGAATACATGATTTCATTCAATAAATATATCATAAACACAATTAAACACTATTTTGTCACGATAGGCATATTTCTAGCTCGCAAATTCTCCTGTCTGCACAAATTATCGTTACTACAAAAATTAAACCCTAGTCTAGCCTCGTGGACGAGTGGAGTAGCTTGAATATTACATTCAAGCTTCACTTCTGACAACCACAATTACCCTGGCCTGTCAACAACTTAACTGACAGGCATCATCGGGTACTTCTCACACACTCGTACAAGACAACTTGCAAGTCGTGTGGGAGGCAAAATGCATGGTCCATTTTATTGCCGTTGGCTCGCTTACAAGCGGTAAACAGTCGCTAATGCAATACACAATATATAGCCACAGAATTATCTAACACAAACTGCTAACCCTATGCTAACTCTATCTACTAGTGAACACACAACTCCTAACGTTACTCTAAACGATGTGAACGTCCCAAGTCCAGTCTCCCCTCTGCCGGACATCTCTCCCGTGGTTACACACCCCGCGGGGGTGACCTTCTCCTTCGTGCGTGTTACCTCACATCGCACGCTGCTGGCAAAACGTGGCCTGTTGAGTGTCTACTCAACTGTGCTCTGGCTTCATGAGGTGTGGTGGTATCGTGATTAGAGTGCTAACTCTCTGCACACCGCCTGCGTGTATCATGAGGGAGTGGCTAACCTTCCACTCTTCCCTCATCTCCCCTGCTCTTGCCTCGGGCACCGCATCTCCTCCTGGTCCCTCCAGGATTGACCGCTCTCCCTGGCGGAGGGGATGCAGTTGAGTCTTTGACAGTCGCAAGAACATTCCAGTGTGTGGTCGCAAGAACATTCCAGTGTGTGGTCGCAAGAACATTCCAGTGTGTGGTCGCAAGAACATTCCAGTGTGTGGTCGCAAGAACATTCCAGTGTGTGGTCGCAAGAACATTCCAGTGTGTGGTCGCAAGAACATTCCAGTGTGTGGTCGCAAGAACATTCCAGTGTGTGGTCGCAAGAACATTCCAGTGTGTGGTCGCAAGAACATTCCAGTGTGTGGTCGCAAGAACATTCCAGTGTGTGGTCGCAAGAACATTCCAGTGTGTGGTCGCAAGAACATTCCAGTGTGTGGTCGCAAGAACATTCCAGTGTGTGGTCGCAAGAACATTCCAGTGTGTGGTCGCAATAACTTGCCAGTGTAACGTTAGCTGGCTGGGATACAATTGGTTAAATACACATTACTAACTACAATTTACAATTGCCAACCAGGGAATACCGACCAATTACCTGATACATTCAAATATGCTCCTTTCGTTTATTCTCCCCCTTGTCTCAATTGCCTTTTCTTGATACTTTGTGTCGCAAAATTGTAGGCACGAAAGTCCCCACCTTTCTTTTCTTATCTCTTTGAGCCCATTCTTGCGAATGAAAGTCAAATCTGTTTTCATCGTTTGGGACAAATGAGGGAATGTCTAACAAATAAAACGAACGTGACTTGTGGCCGGTTGCCTGTCTGAAGACAGCCGCGGTTCCTCAATTTGCATCTTTACACCTGGGTTTTCCAGGTGGCCGTTCAGGCGTTGATTGCCTTGATATCATGAGGTTGTTGTTCTCCTTGTAAACTTCGGCGTGCGTTACTTATTGTTCGTTTCTTGTCTCAGGTGTTATTTGGACACAAGTATGCACGTGTGGTCTTGTTGCTTAACTGTTTTCCATTTCTTTATTTTATATTCAGTTTATTTTATTTTCTTGTTTCCTAGAAAACGTTTGTCTGTATCTGTATTTGATGGTTTTCTCTTTTCCATTGTTTGTTATTTTTTTTTTATTCATTTACATTCACCGTTTGCCTTTCCCTATTTCTTTTTTTTTGTTTCATTTCTTAGATTTTCTTGCTTCTTCGCAGTCAATATTCTTCTTCTTCTTCTTCTTCTTCTTCTTCTTCTTCTTCTTCTTCTTCTTCTTCTTCTTCTTCTTCTTCTTCTTCTTCTTCTTCTTCTTCTTCTTCTTCTTCTTCTTCTTCTTCTTCTTCTTCGTAATATTATTATTATTATTATTATTATTTCTTCTTCTTCTTACTTCCTCTTTTTACTTCTTCTTCTTCTTCTTCTTCTTCTTCTTCTTCTTCTTCTTATTATTATTATTATTATTATTATTATTATTATTATTATTATTATTATTATTATTATTATTATTATTATTTCTTCTTCTTACTTCCTCTTTTTACTTCTTCTTCTCCTTCTTCTTCCTCTTCTTCTTCTTATTATTATTATTATTATTATTATTATTATTATTTCTTCTTCTTACTTCCTCCTTTTACTTCTTCTTCTTCTTCTTCTTCTTCTTCTTCTTCTTATTATTATTATTATTATTATTATTATTATTATTATTATTATTATTATTATTATTATTATTATTTCTTCTTCTTACTTCCTCTTTTTACTTCTTCTTCTTCTTCTTCTTCTTCTTCTTCTTCTTCTTCTTCTTCTTCTTCTTCTTCTTCTTCTTCTTCTTCTTCTTCTTCTTATGATTATTATTATTATTATTATTATTATTATTTCTTCTTCTTCTTCTTCTTCTTCTTCTTCTTCTTCTTTTTACTTCTTCTTCTTCTTCTATTTCTTCGTACTCCTCCAGAAGTCAGCCAGAATATATGCCAAGATAGCGATCAGCGTGAGCTTGTGACATCTCCGTTGAGTTTGTCCTGAACTGGAGTTGGAATTTGTTGTTTCTTGGATTTCCTAGTTTCTTGTAGATCGACTTTTTGTTTCGGAACTGTCCTTGCTTCACTGCTTTGCTTTTTTGCCCTTCTCCTTTTCTTTTCTTGTATTTTAGTTGTTATTGTTTTGTGACAAGAAATGATGCACAGACCAAAAGGAACCCGAAGAAGAGGCCGATGATGTAAATGATGGACAGAGGGAATAACAGAGTCCATGGAAATCTCAGCATATGAAGCCCATAAGCGGGCACTCTCCCGCTGTTTATGCTTCACCTCGACACCGCAAGGTACAAGAGGTACATGATGAGATGAGATGATGAGATGTATCTTGGTCTTTCTTGTAACTTTTTTTTCTTCTTTTATCTTGTGTTTTTATTTTGTTTTGTTTTTCTTTTGCATTCCATGCAACGCCCATATTTGTATTGACCTAATTGGCACCCACAGGGCATTTGGTGCCACACCCATATTTGTATTGACCTAATTGGCACCCACAGGGCATTTGGTGCCACACCCATATGTGTATTGACCTAATTGGCACCCACAGGGCATTCGGTGCCACGCCCATATTTGTATTGACCTAATTGGCACCCACATGGCATTTGGTGCCACACCCATATTTGTATTGACCTAATTGGCACCCACAGGCATTCGGTGCCACGCCCATATTTGTATTGACCTAATTGGCACCCACAGGGTATTTGGTGCCACACCCATATTTGTATAGACAAACCGGCACTGGGTGGCTGATGTGGTCGGTAAGACTCAAGCCATGTCCATGAGAGACTGACTGCACCCGAGAGCTCGAGTCAATACAGAAATATCCTGATTAGGATTCGAACCCGGGACCATCAAGCCTTAAGGTGACCGGCTAACCAGTCAGCTACCGGTCATCTAGCCTGGTCGGTTCTAGAGCATATGTGTTAAGTTTGGAGATTAAAAGCAAGGCAAGCACCAGGAAAGGCATGACAGATGGACACTGGCCTCTGTATGATTATTTATGAAATAGAGGAAGTGAAATATATGTTTGGAAACTGAGCACCGGCAAGATTACCCGGGGTGCAATCACGCCGGTTCTAAGTAACAGAAGCTCCATTCGCAGATCAAAGGTAACAGAAACCACACGAAACGGCCGCCGGAATGAAATTGAATTATTTATGATTCATTTGAATGGCAGTGCTATACGGAACTATGCCGTATAGAAGACATGGAGCAGCTAAATGCGGGGATTAATGAACGCCGGCAGAACAAGTGTTGGTAATAAGCTCAAGTAGCTACACCGGAGAGGCATTGTTCGCGATGGACAAATTAACCCAACAAAGAGGAACTTGAGTCCCGGTGGGGCCAGAACAAAAGTGGTTGGAAAGAGCCAGATCCTGCTCCTTGTCTGCAATCAATACTGTATAGTCCACAAATCTAATGTTAAGAGATGTTGAATGAAAGAATGTATGAAAGGAAATAGAGAAGAAGGGCAGAATGTCAGACGGGCCTGCGTGCCCAATTCTTAACCCTTTGAAAATAAAGATTTTCGTTCGTTCGTTCGTTCGATATTACGTCCCCAGTGATTATCAGTTATCAGTTGGGGTATCTTCATTGCACTCTGGACAGATCCATAGGTGCTCAGATCCTCTTCCCCCCCCCCCTCCCCCACAGCATATGCATCAGCGTACGGTGGCTAATAGTGCCAGTTCTGTGCTGGTTGACGAGGCACCTTGTTTTCCTGATGTACCTCTCGTGTCTGGCCGTGCCGATTCTTACTCCCAAGTCTTTCATCCTGGACAGCGAAGTGGATTCGCTGACGTCAAAGTCCTCTGTTCTCGCCATATCTTTGAGGACGTTAATAACATCGGCACGATCAATAGGCTGGCCATCTACAGGGGGTGCAGAGCCAGCCAGTTTATCAGCTCGTTCATTTCCCTCGACTCCCGCATGTCCCGGGACGAAGATGAAGGTAACCTTACGGACAACGGACTTCCGCAGCGAATCAGTCCACTGCCTACGTACAGATCCTGCATCGACCCTCCGAATCATGCTCATTGAATCACTTAGTACACACACGTTGGTATAATGCTGTGATTCCAGCCATATGAAAGCCTGTGTAACTGCCATCACCTCCATCGTCATGCTGCCCCTGGTCATGGAGTGGTGATTCCTCTCATGTCTTCTACATTTCTGAAAATGTTTTCAATTTTTAGGGAAATAAGATTTGGAGACATGGTGCGATCTTAATGGTTAGATACGAACTCTGACTATCTTCAATAGTTGTGGGTTCATGTGCATGATAGACTTGGCTAATGAAGACACCTGTTTTCGCGGTGTCTAGTTGGTCACATGTTGAAGTACACTTGTGCCTGCAGCGAGGCTCTGTCATCATTTGGAAGTGACAGGGTCGAGTCCCGGTTATTAACTTTCCATTTTTATGTTGATAAGTGCGTCCTCTAGTCTCCACTTCTTTCTTCTACTTCAACGAGTGCCAATAAATACATGTGTGTTTATTTATGAACTGTCTTAGGGGCCTCAAATTGTTCCCCGATTGAGATTTCTGTGTAACACAAATCTGCTGTCTTGTAGGTAGACTGGGGACAGTCAAATGCTAGGGACCAGACTAATAGATACAAACCTGTTGCCTTGTAGGTAGAATGGGGATAGTCAAAGGATAGGGACCAGACCAAGAGAGACACAAACCCGCTGCCTTTTAGGTAGAATGGGGACAGTCAAATGCTAGGGATCAGACCAAGAGAGACACAAACCTGTTGCCTTGTAGGTAGAATGAGGATAGTCAAAGGCTTGGGACCAGACCATGAGAGACATTAACCTGTTGCCTTGTAGGTAAACTGGCGACAGTCAAATGCTGGGGATCAGACGAATAGATACAAACCTGTAGCCTTGTAGGTAGACTGGTGACAGTCAAATGCTGACGAAAGCAAACCCGAAGCAATGAAAGTCAAAGTGGGATTAAAGATCCACAGGCTTGACGAAACAATGCAACTCAAATATCTTTTGATGATGATGATGATGATATCGGGACCATATATTCGTGCACTGAATAGCACCATCATCTCGCTGAGCTAAAGGCCAGGTTCTGGGTATGCCACAGTAAACACAACACGATCCATAATTAAGGAAGATCGCATCCGAGGTGCGCAAAGTTTGTTTTGACTTCGAGAAGGTGTATTTCTTCGAAATGACTCTACGTCTAATTTGACCTTTTAACCAATCCTTCATCTTTGCACGCGAAATTGGGCCTCTAAATGTCAGCGAGAACTGTCTCGGATTTTGCTGTTGATAATTTTCATGTGCGTACGCCATTTTGAGCCTACTTAAAAAACTGATACTCTAGCGATTGCACCGGGTGCCTTTAAGGAATTTCCCAGGCTTGGTTTAGAAGTAAAGAACTATCCCTGGCTGACTATAGGCTGTGGCTTAATTGTGAAGAAATTTATAATTCGGCTCATTTATTTCCCGTGACATTTGGGCAGTAAGGTTGTCGTTTGGCACCACAATGTGAGAGATATTAGTTTGAACTGTCTTCCTGCTGCAACCTTTGATTTCCGAGCTCGCTGGGAGTGTGGGTAAATGTTTATCTGCATGGTGTCGCCATTCGCTGCTTGTATATTTTGTCTGGGAGCTGTTACTTTGGCAACTTTGGGTGTTCATGTCAGTGCACTCATAACCCGGGGAAGGCTTCTCTTCAAGTTTGTCTAGATACCAGGGAGCTTCAAATGAAAACCTTAAATGTTTTGGTTTTTTTTTTTTTTTTAAATATATTCTGAAAAAGTATTGATTAGATGTATCATTTTTCTATGTAATTACGACTGCGGTCAATGCAAGTCCTTCAGTGCTGATAAAGTCCTTGGAGCAAAATTCTCTTGGTTGCGACTGCTATACCTCTTCGTCGGACCGAAAAGTTTGTCACAGAAGTCACGTCGTTTTGATACTTCCTACTCCAGTCATACACTTGCTGGACCGACAGCCATGCATCACCGTACTGGACCTTCATTCGCTGTTGAATTTCTATAGGTTTCACCCCCCTCACTGATATTTGTTTTTAAAAAACGCATAACAGAACGCTGCTCCTCTTTGGTGTATTTCAAAAGTGGGGCGGCCATCTTTAAGCTGTCCTTATGACGTCACCGCATTCGTCTGTACATTGATGTCACTGTTCTCCCCAAGTCACCGTGGCGTTTATTTAATCATCATCATCATCATCTTCCACTTCTGCCGTCAAGCGTCGTGGGGAGGAATAATTTGCGTTCCAGCGCCCGGTGGACGGCACTGGATAGTGTCATTCCGTGAGGTTGTACAATGTCTCTGATGTCGTCAATCCATTTTCTTCTTGGACGTCCTCGTGGTCTCGTCGCAGATGATCTTTGATGTAAGGCCAGTGATGGTAGTTGCTGATGTTGCATTCTAACGACATGGCCAAACCACTTGATTTTCTGTCTTTCAATAAATGTGGCACAAGGTGTTGATCCCACAGTCTGTCTGATAGTAGCATTTCTTACTCGGTCTCAGATTGTTAAGTTGGCAGCTCTCCTCAGGCATCTCATTTCGCAGGTGTTGATTTTGCGAAGGTGTAATTTGGATAAAGTCCAGGTTTGAGATTGGTAGCATAGGGTTGGTGTGAACTATGTTGTTTATTATCTGTCGTTTTGCGGACATGGGTATGTTTGGATGTTTCAGTAAGGGTGACAGTTGATATGTAAGTGCACTAGCTTTTTGACAGTTTATTTAATATGACCAGGTTATTTCAGTTTCTGAGACTTTATAATGTTTATGAGACGGTTTTCTTCCACGTTCATTCCCTGGAGAATCCACTATTTGTCTTCTTCTTCCTTACCACGATGTTCTCAGGACTTGTCTGTAATATTTTAGCTCAAAAGCTCCAATTGTCTTGTTTCATCATCATCATCATCAAGTGCTCTGCCAGCTAGCGTAGGTGTTCTTGGCTCTCCGCAGATCTTGGTCTTAGGTGTTCTGGATCAAATCTGCTGATGATATGCCTCCATGCCACCGTCTCAATCCGTCCAGCATCATTTCTCTTGGTCTGCCTCTGCCTCTCTTCCCCTCGATCTTTCCTGGTGTCACGATGTTCTCCAATGCCTCTCTTCTCATCACATGACCGAAGAAAGCTACTTGTCTCTTTCTTATTGTTCTATATAATGTTGTAATTTCATTAGCCTGTCTCAGACAGTCATTATTAGTTACTCTGGCAGTCCAAGGAATTCGCAACATTCGTCTCAGAAACCACATCTCTGTTGCTTCTAATTTCTTCTTAATTTGTTCATTTACATTCCAAGATGCACTGCCATACAGCAAAACTGGTTCTGTATAGCATTTCAGCACTCTCTTACATTCATTGATAGTGACTTATTGCATAAGATACTCTTCATTTTCTGAAATGCGGCTTTTGCTTGCCCTATTCTGCTCTTAATATCTGTTGCACATGTTCCATCTGGTGTTATAAAGTCCCCTGGGTATTTAAAATTATCCACTTGGTTAAGAATTTTCGATTCTGTCTTCTTTAGTGACTGCCAAATGGTTAGTGGTCACATGGTAAGTTGGCATGGGAAAGATACTTGTTCGAAAACATTTTACTTTAACTTGTTTGCTGGTGCCGTAAAAATGCAAGAAAATATGTCTATATATAGTTGAAAACATGAACAATTATGGATGTAAAAATAAGAGAAAAACATAGATATAGCTGAAAACCTGGACAATGACGGATGTAAAAATGCAAGAAAAACTAGATACAATGAAAGCCTCGGCAATGATGGATGTAAAATTGCAAGAAATATCTTGTACACATCATGCAAACACGAAATAAACATGACAAAAGAGTCAGCAGGGCATGTAGAAGACAACCAGAGAAGAAAACACGACTGTTAACACAGGCGACGGCCACGGGGCGACACAATGACATCTCTGGTTGGATTACTCCGTCCACTGGGCTCAGATCTCGCCGGAGAAGATCCTCAAGAATCCCAGCTCGCGGCTGTCGTCTGCTGTCAGGACAAATCCCCTGCGACAGTTCGACGAATAAACGGGGATTAACTTGGACCAGTTTTGTACTGAGTTGCCCTCGTGCTTCCCCTGGCATCGCTTGACCTCGTTCTGACCAGGCGATGTTGTCTCCGTATAAGTGTTTTTCTGTGTTTGTGATAGCGCGCTTGTGTGTGTGTGTGTGTACGTGTGGGCGTGTGTGTGTACGTGTGGGTGTGTGTACGTGTGGGTGTGTGTGTGTGTGTGGGCGTGTGTGTGTGTGTGTTCTAGCGCGCTTGTGTGTGTGGGCGTGTGTGTGGGGGCGTATGTGTGTGGGCGTATGTGTGTGGGCATGTATGTGGGCGTGTGTGGGGGGGCGTGTGTGTGGGTGTGTGTGTAAAAGACAAGAAGATACAATTGTCAGAAGGTGAACAGGCTGGCAGACGCACTGGCATATAAATTGATGGCTCACTGATATATAAATTGATGACGCACTGATATATAAATTGATGACGCACTGATATATAAATTGATGACGCACTGATATATAAATTGATGGATTCAGATATTGATAGGTAGACAGACAGACACCCAAACAGATAAATTGATGGATTCAGATATTGATAGGTAGACAGACAGACACCCAAACAGATAAATTGATGGATTCAGATATTGATAGGTAGACAGACAGACACCCAAACAGATAAATTGATGGATTCAGATATTGATAGGTAGACAGTCATACACCCAAACAGATAAATTGATGGATTCAGATATTGATAGGTAGACAGACAGACACCCAAACAGATAAATTGATGGATTCAGATATTGATAGGTAGACAGACAGACACCCAAACAGATAAATTGATGGATTCAGATATTGATAGGTAGACAGTCATACACCCAAACAGATAAATTGATGGATTCAGATATTGATAGGTAGACAGACAGACACCCAAACAGATAAATTGATGGATTCAGATATTGATAGGTAGACAGACAGACACCCAAACAGATACATTGATGGATTCAGATATTGATAGGTAGACAGACAGACACTCAAACAGATAAATTGATGGATTCAGATATTGATAGGTAGACAGACATACACCCAAACAGATAAATTGATGGATTCAGATATTGATAGGTAGACAGACATACACCCAAACAGATAGATTGATGGATTCAGATATTGATAGGTAGACAGACATACACCCAAACAGATAGATTGATGGATTCAGATATTGATAGGTAGACAGACATACACCCAAACAGATAAACTGGTGGATTCAGATATTGATAGGTAGACAGACAGACACCCAAACAGATAAATTGATGGATTCAGATATTGATAGGTAGACAGACATACACCCAAACAGATAAATTGATGGATTCAGATATTGATAGGTAGACAGACAGACACTCAAACAGATAGATTGATGGATTTAGATATTGATAGGTAGACAGACAGACACTCAAACAGATAAACTGGTGGATTCAGATATTGATAGGTAGACAGACATACACCCAAACAGATAAACTGGTGGATTTAGATATTGATAGGTAGACAGACAGACACCCAAACAGATAAACTGGTAGATTTAGATATTGATAGGTAGACAGACAGACACCCAATCAGATAAACTGGTGGATTTAGATATTGATAGGTAGACAGACAGACACCCAAACAGATAAACTGGTGGATTTAGATATTGATAGGTAGACAGACAGACACTCAAACAGATAAACTGGTGGATTTAGATATTGATAGGTAGACAGACAGACACTCAAACAGATAAACTGGTGGATTTAGATATTGATAGGTAGGCAGAGAGACACTCAAACAGATAAACTGGTGGATTTAGATATTGATAGGTAGACAGACAGACACCCAAACAGATAAACTGGTGGATTTAGATATTGATAATTAGACAGGCAGACACCCAAACAGATAAACTGGTGGATTTAGATATTGATAGGTAGACAGACAGACACTCAAACAGATAAATTGATGGATTTAGATATTGATAGGTAGACAGACAGACACTCAAACAGATAAACTGGTGGATTTAGATATTGATAGGTAGACAGACAGACACCCAAACAGATAGATAAATTGATGGATTTAGATATTGATAGGTAGGCAGAGAGACACCCAAACAGATAAACTGGTGGATTCAGATATTGATAGGTAGACAGACACCCAAACAGATAGATTGATGGATTTAGATATTGATAGGTAGACAGACATACACCCAAACAGATAGATAAATTGATGGATTCAGAGATTGATAGGTAGATATACACCCAAACAGATAGATAAATTGATGGATTCAGAGATTGAAAGGTAGATAGACACCCAAACAGATAGATAAATTGATGGATTCAGATATTGATAGGTAGATATACACCCAAACAGATAGATAAATTGATGGATTCAGAGATTGATAGGTAGATATACACCCAAACAGATAAATTGATGGAATCAGAGACTGATAGGTAGATATACACCCAATCAGATAGATAAATTGATGGATTCAGATATTGATAGGTAGTTATACACCCAATCAGATAGATAAATTGATGGATTCAGATATTGATAGGTAGATAGACACCCAAACAGATAGATAAATTGATGGATTCAGAGACTGATAGGTAGTTATACACCCAATCAGATAGATAAATTGATGGATTCAGATATTGATAGGTAGATAGACACCCAAACAGATAGATAAATTGATGGATTCAGAGACTGATAGGTAGTTATACACCCAATCAGATAGATAAATTGATGGATTCAGATATTGATAGGTAGATAGACACCCAAACAGATAGATAAATTGATGGATTCAGAGACTGATAGGTAGATAGACACCCAAACAGATAGATAAATTGATGGATTCAGAGACTGATAGGTAGATATACACCCAAACAGATAGATAAATTGATGGATTCAGAGATTGATAAGTAGACAGACAGACACCCAAACAGACAGACAGATCATAGTTTGACAAACGAACAGACTGATAGTTTGAAAGACAGAATGATCGATAGACAGACAAGTGGGCAGACATACATACTTTGTGACTGAATGAATGAATCAAAGATAGAAACAGAGACCGACTTACTATTGTGTTTGGCTTTCACATATTCTCATCATCAGCATGTGCCGTGCCGATAAGCGAGGGCTGTCATGTTTTGCCATCTCACGCAATCACCAGAGTCGTAGTTCAGCTTTGTGTTCTTGTCTCGACCATATCCCGTGGCCCGGCCACCTAGGTATTTACTTCTCTGCCTTCCTCTTGTTCTTTCCCCCGAAACCTTGCCAGATGTCACCAAGTTCTCCAGTTTATTTCTTCTCATAACGTGTCCAAAATATGTTTACTGGCTACGTCTAATTTATCTAATCATCTTACAATGTTCATTTGTTTCTTGCAGGACTTGCTCGTTGGTTGCTCTGTCTGTCCATGGTTCATATATCCTAGGTCATGGTATATGAAGTGGGGTGTCTAGTTACCTCCCTCGTAGCCTATCGTTCCCAAACAATTCTAACATACTGAAAATTGTCTGGCACGCATTTCGCGAGACTGGGTGGAATCTGCAGGGGTCGGATCTGCAGGGATGGAATCTGCAGGGGTCGGATCTGCATGGATGGAATCTGCAGGGGTCGGATCTGCAGGGATGGAAAATGCAGTGGTCGGAACCAATAATCCTGCCTCTGCCGGGCATTGTAACAGGATCACTGTCTTGACAGACCGACGCACTGTCCGCTGTCTGTACAGATAGACTCATTGTCCACTATGTCATCACGACTCACATCTTATATTGTTCCTCTTGCACGGTGTCGAGGTGGAGCATAAACAGGGGAAGAGTGCCCGTTTATGGGCTTCATGTATGGAGATTCTGTTACTGCCTCTATCGATTGTGTACATGATCGGCCTTTTCTTCTGGCTCCATTTGATCTGTACATGAATGCTTGTTGTGGTATACTGTCAGTTGGTAGCCTAGTTATGGGACCGAACCATTTCACCTGCTGTTTTCTAGTGAAATCTAGCACTGCTATTAGCCCCACTTTACCTTTTTGCTTTTTATTTTTACTTTACTTTCGACGGATTTCCCAATGTATGGAACTACAGACGGATTTTCCACTGTATGGAACTACAGACGGATTTCTCACTGTATGGAACGAACGACATAGTTCTATATAATAGGGATTTCCCACTGTATGGAACTATATAGTTCTATTAATGGGGACTTCCCACTGTATGGATCTACATAGTTCTATATAATGGGGATTTCCCACTGTATGGAACTACATAGTTCTATAGGACGGGGATTTCCCACTGTATGGAACTATATAGTTCTCTAGGACGGGGATATTCCACTGAATGGAACTACATAGTTCTATAGTTGCATAAATAAACACACATAGTATTGTTTGGCGCTCACAGAAGAAGACTCAGAGTGTCTAGTTGGTCATGCGTCGAAATACACTTGTTCCTGCAGCGAGGCGCTGTCGCCATTTGGATGTGACAGGTTCGAATCCTGATCGGTAACTATAGCTTTCAAATGTTATGTTGCCTAGTGCGTCTTCTGGTTTCTATTTCCTTCTTCTCCTTCTGTGAGCGCCAAATAATACTATGTGCGTTTATTTATGTAACTGCCTCAGTGGCCTCAACGGGCTTCCAAATTGATTTCCGGTGTTATACATAGTTCAATGGAATGGGGATTTCCCACTGCATAGAATTACATAGTTCTATATAATGGGGATTTCCCACTGAATGGAACTACATAGTTCTATAGTACGGGGAGTTCAAGGCGACAAGTGGCCTGACAGTCTAATCATCGAAGCTGCTCTCCAGAAGTAGAAGTATATAGCAAGAAAGTGATTTGTGAAGCTGCACGGTCGCTCGTGCCAATTTGCAAGGAAAATGAAGAAAAAGGAGAGGCATAGGAGGAAGAGGAGGAGGAGGTGATGGAGGAGGAGATGGAGGCGGAAAAGACGAAGAAGAAGAAGAAGAAGAAGAAGAAGAAGAAGAAGAAGAAGAAGAAGAAGAAGAAGAAGAAGAAGAAGAAGAAGAAGAAGAAGAAGAAGAAGAAGAAGAAGAAGAAGAAGAAGAAGAAGAAGAAGAAGAAGAAGAAGAAGAGGTGGATGGAGGGAAGGAGTTCGAGAGAAGGGCGGAGGGAGACGAAATATGTGAAGTAGGAGAAGAACCACTAGGAGAGAGAGGAGAGGAATAAGAGGATGAGAAAACGTCTTGGGGTGTTTATGACTGGGCATTGCCAGTGGCAGGAATACGAGAGAGCCGGGAGAGAGGTTGTAAACCTGTCGGAAGGGTCAAGAACTGCGGGGAAAATATGGTTAATGATGTTTGTTTAACTGTGGGGGGAGGGGTGGCGAGTGGTATAAAAGCTGCCAGCAGATGACGTAGGCTGATATACTGGCATTGATGTTCCCATAAAGTAGGGTGAAGGAGAGAGCAAGAAATAGCGGGGGGGGGGGGTTAAAATAGTGTGACAGAGTAGGAGAGAGTGAGTAGTGAAGAAAGAAGAGGGGAAGGAGATAGAGGAGGATGTAGACAAGTAGGCAGGCAGGTAGATATAGTGTGTGGGTGTGCGTGTGTATGTGTGTGTGTATGTGTGTATGTGTGTGTGTATATGTGTGAGTGTGTATGTGTGTGTGTATGTGTGTGCGTGTGTAAGACCACTGGTCAGCTCACACCATGTGCTTCTATTCCAGCGCTACAAGGACAAGCTGTGTGTGTATGTATGTATGTATGTGTGAGTGTGTGTGTGTGTGTGTGTGTGTGTGTGTGTGTGTGTGTGTAAGACCACTGGTCAGCTCACACCGTGTGCTTCTATTCCAGCGCTGCAAGGACAAGCTGAACACTCTGGCCATCTCCGTGTTGAACCAATGGCCGGGGGTCAAGCTGCGAGTGACCGAGGCCTGGGACGAGGACGGCATGCACGCCGAGAACTCACTCCACTACGAGGGCAGGGCCGTGGACATCACCACCTCTGACAGGTAAACGGATGTTGGCGGTTCGGAACTTCTTATTCTGACTCTTATCCCCCGTTGGGGTAAGGCCCTTAACCAAACCAGGCCAAGCGTCTTATCTGTTGCTATCTCCTGTCTCTTCCTTCATGTCCCCCCAATGTTATTCTTGTCTGTCTGTAATTCTCATCTCCGTGTGTTGTTATGACTCCGGCTGTTTCGTTTGCCTAGTGGATTCAAGACAAGGGAGTGTTTATAGTTATATTGTAAATTGTCTAGTTATATTGTATTTTGGTGCTTTTGCCTTGATCACAAGTTGTCTGACTATGGAAGTCATCGCAGTAAGTAAAGCAATAACATAGCTCGAGATACAGACATTCACCAGGGCATATTTTCTTAGTGACTCAATGAGTATGCTCAGGAAGATAGAGTTGGGCTGGATCCGAAGACTGTGGTTGGTGTCTCGGCTGGTAAATATTCGTTTCATCATCGTGCCAGGGCATGCGGGTGTCCAAGGAATTGAGCAGGCTGACAGGCTTGCAGGTATGGCTACTGTGGAAGGCGGACGAGCCATGGATCAGGCTGACAGGATTGCAGGTAAGGCTACTGTGGAAGGCGGAGGAAATGTGTCTGTTAATTCACCTGGACTGCAAGTTTAACCCAGCCCAACATGGGTGTCACAACATGTAGTGGGAACTAAAGGCGGCCCCATCACACACCGACTTCCGGTCGGTCTAAGAAAATGTGGGTTAAGCACCAAGTGTCCAATGCGCCATAAGGTGATCGCCATTTGCACACCCTCACACACGCACACATGGACATCCGCACACCCGCATGTCGCGTTCGAAACAGCTGCAGGACAAGTGAAAGCAGGCCACCTTGCGCTGATTTTCATACAATGGTATGTGCGTCGGTCGTTCAGAAGTTATGGCAAACTACTGAACATAGACTTGCATAGTAAATCACAAACTGCAAATACATGATGGAGTTGACTGCGGCGTCCTGTAAAGAATATGGAACCAACTGTTGTTTTTTGTGTTTTTTTAGTACAGAAGTGAATGGAATTTTTATCTCCATATAACCCACTTTCCGTGCCGAGGGCATCTAGTGTATTATGTGGCTTTGGCAACTAGACGACTAGAGGGGGGAAAGGGGGGGGGGGGGGGGGGGGGAGAGAGATGGACCAACATCCAACATTGCAGGACCAGTAATGGATGCTATTTTAATAAAACTGTGGGTTTCATATTTACATCTAAAACATTTAAAGAAACCATATGATTAGTTAATTTC
Source organism: Cepaea nemoralis (assembly GCA_014155875.1). Lineage (NCBI taxonomy): Eukaryota > Metazoa > Mollusca > Gastropoda > Stylommatophora > Helicidae > Cepaea > Cepaea nemoralis. The sequence continues at coordinate 334,002 of JACEFZ010027991.1, read as the reverse complement.
TTTGCAGACTTGATTGGTTAGTTTTCTTCGCAGATGTGATTGGTTAGTTTTCTTCGCAGATATCTTCTTCTTCTTCTTCGTTCATCCGGAGTTTTTTTTCGGACGTGATTGCGTTGTGCCTGTTTACAGCAGAGCTGCGTTCTTGCGCCGTTAGGCCGACACATCCGACTTCTGCGGGCATTTGTTGACCGGGTTAACCTTCCCGGGGGTTTCTTAGGACGTTAGACTCTCACTGTTGTGGTGTTATCTCCCATCCCAGCTGGCCCATATACAACAGCCAAAGGCATCCTGGTCGGCCCTCAAGGGAAGGCAGGGGCAGACCATGGGCAGTCCCCGCCATCCAAGGAGGCTTCCATAATTGCAGAGCCATCACACACCGCTCTGGTACTGGGCTCACCCAAGGAATCGTCACGTCCTGCACATGGCTGCTTAGCCTCACTTCCGTATATTGGGCCTTCCGTTCACCATAGGCTGTTCTTCCAGAAGCCAGAAGAATGCAGTTTGCAGATGACATCCACACAGTGAGCTTTCGATTCGGACTTTCCACGTAATGGATTTGCTATCCAAGCAATATTCCATTTTGTGCCACTAGGACACTTTTTCCACCTTTTTTGAAGCCCACACAGTGAGCTTTTGATTCGGACTTTCCACGTAATGGATTTGCTATCCAAGCAATATTCCATTTCATGCCTCTGGGAGGCTTGTGTAACCGACATGCCTGTGGTATGAAGTGTGGCAGTCTAAATACTTCGTCATGTACATTTAAATGTCAACCTGAATACAGTTAAAGTAAGCTGCAGTCGACTTGAGCTTGTTGATATTTCCATAGAGCTTGTCCTCGAATGAAGCAGGTGTGGGCCAAAATATCTTTCTCTGTTCTGCATATATTGGGCACTCTTGCAGCAAATGTTTAGCTGTCATTTTACCAGTTCCACAATTACATTCATCTGTATCTCCTATCTTTAGTTTGTTGAACAAGTGGTATTTCAACCTGTTGTGTCCTGTGCGGAGTCTGAAGATTGCTACTTGTTCTCTTCGGTCGAGTTTGTAATATGCATCATCCTTCTGGTGGCCTGGATGCTCTGATTCCCATTTGGTTCTATAAGTGCTTTTTATCAACCTCTTTGCCTCATTATAGGTTATGTCTATGTCAGGCTGTGGTAGTCGTCCGCCCTCTTTTGCCAGTCTGTCAGCCTCTTCATTTCCAGGTATACTGCAATGTGATGGGATCCACTGTATTACAACTTTTTGTGATTTCTGGCATAGACCATGGAGTGCTGCTCTTAGGTCAGCTATTTCTGTGCTGTTATTGCTCTTCAGTATTGAGACAGCTGACTTTGCATCTGTAAAGATAGCTATTTGCGTCTCTTTATTTTCCTCCATCGAGAGCATTTCTGCTGCAGTTTTCAGAGCCTCTACCTCCGCTTTGAAGTTACTTGAAAACTTTCCAGTTGCCACTGAATGTGTTTTTTTCACTCCATTTTTTAAATTTAGGAGAATTCCTCCTCCTCCATTCTCTACTGAATTTTTGGCTGATCCATCTGTATATGCATGGGTCCAATTGCTGCTTGGGTAATGTTCTTTTATGCAGTTTAGGGTTATTTCTCTTCTTTCTGTTTCATGCTGAGTGTTCTTTTTCTCAATACCAGGAATGTTTTCTATCATCTCAGGCAGTTGCTGCTGTCTCCAAGCTGGGAACTTGTCTGCATTGTAAATGGGTTTGACTGTTGATATGTTAAGTATGGGATCTGCCCTAATCTTTCGTTTTGCAGTTTCTACAAAGTTGCTACGCTTCAGTCTTCCCTTTCCAAAACCACTAAACCTTTTATACATAGGGTGGTCTGTCAATCTTCTAAATTTTTCAGCTTGTTGCTGGGCTCTGCTATCTCTTCTATCCTGCATTGGTTGTAAACAAGTGATCTTTTCTAATTCATTAATAGGCGTTGTCTTCAGGCTTCCAGTTATGATTCGCATTCCTTGATTTTGGACTCTACTTATTTTGTTAAAGTTTGACTTAGCTGCTGTTGCCCAAGCTGCAATGCCATATTCCAGTACTGGCCTCACCCGTCCAGTATATAACTTCTTGAGAACTTTCTCATCTGCTCCCCACGTTGTACCAGCAAGCTTTTTCATGATTGCCATTCTTTGCCTTGCTCTTGTTCGATTTTTCTCAACCTGTGTCTTCCATGTCAGGCGACGATCAAAGGTGACTCCTAGATAGTTTGGATTTTCTTCATGGCGCAATATTTTCCATTCAATACCAGCTTAGGTTGCTGAGTTTTAGTTGAGAGGGAGAACACTGTGCATGTTGTTTTCTCCTCACTTATCTTCACTAGCCATGATTTTGACCAGTCCTCTAGCGCTAGTAGGGCTTGCTGTATTCTGCTGTTAGCTGTACTAATATATTCTTCAGATGTCCATATGGCTAGGTCATCTGCAAAGGATGATGTGTGTACTCTGGCTGGAAAATTTTCCGTGATGTCGTTTATATATGCTAGGAATAATGTTGGTGAAAGAACTCCTCCTTGGGGGACACCTTGCTCCAACAGCATCATTTTGCTGGTTTGTCCTTGTACTTTTGTCCTGGCAGTTCTGTTCTCAAGGTAGTGGCTGATCCATTTGTACATTTTCCCACAAACATGCATTTTTTGCAGTTTTACTTTCAGTCCTTCCTTCCATACTTTATCAAATGCTTTTTCTAAATCTATCCAGACCGCTAGTGTGTGCTTTTTCTCTTGGAAGGCATCCTCTATTTCCTGAGCTATATAGGTTATTTGATCTTCAGTGGATCTGTACTTTCTGAATCCTGCTTGGTGAGGTGTTAAGAGTTGGTTTTCTTCCAGATGCCATGTTAGCCTGCCATTGATAATGCGTTCCATTAATTTTCCTACACAGCTAAGAAGACTGATAGGTCGATAGCCATTTGGTTCTTCCAGGTCTTTTCCTTTCTTTGGGACTGGTATTAGTATAGCTTCCTTCCATGCCTGTGGGACTATTCCCCTCTTCCAGCTGTAATTTAGGACTGCTAGTAGTTTCTTTTTTGCCTTAGTGCCTAGTCCTATTAGCATTTCATTTGTGATTCCATCCTTTCCTGGTGATGTCTTCTTTTTTAGGGTATTCATTGCCTGTTCCATTTCTTCCATTGTTAGATTTGCCATCATATATTCTGCTGCTGTCTCTGTATATCTATGATGTATCTGTTTATCTTTGATTGCTTTCTTCTGTTCGGCTGTAATATCAATGTGGTTTGCACTGGCACAGTGTTCCATTAGTGCATTTGCAGCCTTTTTTCCTGTAAGCAATGCATTTCCTTGTTTAATTGTTATTTGTTTGTTTCTAGGTCCTTCATTGTTCATGGCTTTCACTAGTTTCCATAGTTTGTTTCCATCCCTGTCAAAATTCAGGTTTTCTGTTTTTTTTCTCCAACAATCTCTTGTTGTTTGATTTACTGTTCTTTTATATTTTGCTGAGATGGCTTTGAGAGAGATGTTCGCTTCAGTTGTTTGTTCTCTCTCTGCAGTCTTCCTAGCATCTTCAACTTTGTCCTCCAAAATTTGTAGTTCCTCAGTCCAGTATGGTTTGTAATTTTTTCTCGCTCCTCTTGGAATAGACTCAGTGGCCGCCTGTATTATTGCTCTGTTTAGACTTTCCACCATTTGCTTCATGTTGCCATATCGTGTATTTATGTTTTCACAATATTTGTCTGTTAGTATGGCAAATCTGTCCCAATCTGCTCGTTTGTAATTCCAGCGGGGCAAAGGCTTTTGCTCCTGTGGAACATACTCCATATTTATTACAAGCTTGATTGGTCTGTGGTCACTACCTGCTAATTGGTCAAGCACATGGCGATCGATTTTGTGGAGGATGTCTCCTGTGCAGAAAGCTAAGTCTGGAGTAGAAGTGGTAATCCATCTTCTGGAGTAGAAGCTCGGTGTGTCATCCGCTTTGTTGAGTAGATGGAGATTTGAGTCTATTTCCCAGTCCTCCACTTCATCTCCTCTTTTGTCAGTATCTGGATATCCCCATCTTTCTGAACGGCTATTAAAGTCTCCGACAACAATGCAATTTGTGTCAGTTATTTTCATGTTTGAGAGTGTAAGATCCTTATCTGCCGGGCTATACAGATTGTAAATTCTTATTTTCACGTCCTTTATCATTATATCAACACCTATAATTTCCGTTTGGTTGTCAGAGATCACAGATACTTCGCTGCAAGGTATTGTATTTCGTGTAAGTATTACAACTCCTCCTTTGTGTCCTTCGCGGTCGAAACGTGTGGCCTGATATCCCTTGACTGAAAATGTGCGATTGGCGTTGAGGTGTGTCTCTTGAATGCATGCCACATCTATTCCATCTTTATGAAGACGCTGTGTTAGGGAGGCTTTCTTGTTATAAACTCCTTCTGCATTCCATTGTAGTATGTTGAGTGTCCGGGGTGTTTGGTCAATAGCTCTTAACCTACTCCTCTGTGCCTTGACTCCACAGCACAGGGGAAGGTGACCACCAGTAGTCATGGGTGGACCCCCTCGAGGCAGGGGGCCCGGCACTATCACCGCCTGATGGGACTTCACGGGATTAGCACCATAACGATTAATTTTCATCTGTGGCATCATGAAATGATAAAGTTACGTTGCACTTCTTTGTCAAGCCTATGGCTCAGTACATCCGATTTCGACAAGCATTTGTTCGGGATGCTTTCCCTAGCCTTTGACTGTCCCCAGTCTACCTACAAGGCAGCAGGTTTGTGCGTCACTTCGTCTGGTCCCTCTCCCTTGACCTGTCCGACATGGGTGACCCTACCAGTAGCTGTGCTACCGTCGGCATAGCTCTTGGGGTCATTGGAACGCACAAGCCCCTCTACCTCGTCAAGGTGGACGCACGGCAGAGGGGCTTCGCAGATATGATTAGTTAGTTTTCTTTGCAGATATGATTGGTTAGTTTTCTTCGCAGATATAATTGGTTTGTTTTCTTCGCAGATATGATTGGTTTGTTTTCTTCGCTCACAGATATGATTAGTTAGTTTTCTTCGCAGATATAATTGGTTAGTTTTCTTCGCAGATATAATTGGTTAGTTTTCTTTGCAGATATGATTGGTTAGTTTTCTTCACAGAAATGATTGGTTAGTTTTGTTCTCAAACTTGATTGGTTAGTTTTAATTGTAGGTATAGTAGGTTAGCTTTCGTCATTGACACTGTTTCTTAGTTTGTTCACTGACATGACTGATTAGTTTCTAAACATTTCTTTCTTACATGAGCACCCAGCGTAAAGTCACCATACGTTGGTTACCATCTCACGGTGGAGTACCCGGAAACGAGAGAGCTGATCGACTAGCTACGGAAGGATCAATATAAGAACAAGCTGATGCACACGTTACATACCACCAAAAGAAAAGAATGTTAAAATCAGTCAGAAAGCCACCAAAACCTGCTCAAGACGACTACCACCTTATGGACAGACCAGAGCAAATCATTACACTGCGCCTCAGAACAGGATACAATAGATTATGCAACCATATGTATACAAAATTCAAAGTTGGCGAATCAGCCATGTGCATGTGTGGATGGGCGTCGCAGACAGCAGATCATATAATCCAGGACTGCCCAAACTATGACATATCTAGGCAAACCTTCTGGTCTAGAGAGACCAGTTGAAGATAAACTCTAAGGACCACAAAAAACGAAATGCAAGCAAGACGATACTGCCGTTGAAGACAAATTTCAAACGAACGAAGAAGAAGAATATGTCGTCAATCCATTTTCGTCTCGGGCGTTCTTTTGCTCCTGTAGCAGATCTTCTTTGATGTAGCACCAGTGCTGGTAATTTATTGTTTCGCATTCTAACGAGATCGCCGAACCATTTGATCTTCTGTCTTTCAATATATGTGGCACACGCTATTGATCCCACTGTCTGTCTGATAACAGAATTTCTTATTCAGTCTCGGATAGTTAAGTTAGTAGTTCTTCTCAAGCATCTCATCTCTCAGGTGTTGATTTTGCGTAAGTGTGATTTGGATAATGTCCAAATCTGATATTGATAGCATTAGGTTGTTGTGGATATGCTGTTTATTATCTGTCTTATTGCGGACATAGGTATATTTTGATGTTTCAGAATGGGTGATAGTTGATATTTGAGCGCACTTGCTTTTTAACATCAGATTTCTATTTCTCTGTCTTTTCTGCCAGCTTTTGTGATCATACGTAGTACTTATTTACATTATTTAGTTTGTTGTAAACAAGCAAAATAATCACTTTATTCATAGAATTATAACCTTACGTTGGAAGGATGAAAATACAGGCGGAGGGGAAAAAAAAACGCCGGTAACCTAGATTATTTAAAACAGGCTGAGATACAAACACAAATGGATATGAACGCACATTCTTAGACATCCGGTGTGCTGATGCCGAGGTAAGGGGTTCAACCCCTACATCGGATAGTTGGACTAAAATGTTGACCGATCGTCCTCGGCTTGGGGCTTTAATTACAAGTACCTCTGAAGTCGGAGTGGGTTCACCTGATGGCGAGGGAAACTGTTAATAGGTAAAACTGATCCACACACAACATTCAGCCCATCACTACTACAAGTAGTATGTGTGGACTACGCTTAAGTTCAAAGCCAGAGAGCGAAAAAAAAAATTATCCTAATATCAGAAAGAGGCAGTGGTCATCATTTGGTCACGCTATCAGGACAACAGAAAGACTGGAATACGTTGTGACATCTGGACAGATTTATGGCACGAAAGAAGAGACGATCCTTGACAACCTGTCTCCGTGGCCAGCAAGGTGGTCCGTACATCAACATTTTCCCAGATTTACGAGGCGGGGTCGAGTCCGAGTCTTACAAAGCTGAACTGGTCACGTAGCAGGTGACTGTTGTGTGTGTGTGTAAAGTATGAGCATAATCATGTTTTATACGTCTGAGTGTAGGAGGAATTGGTGGTCAGTCTTTCCTTCACGTAGCGAACGTCGACAGCTGGATGGAACCCTTGTCCGACCACGCTCAAGCCAATGTCAGCGTGGCGTCCTAACCGCTGCACCAACGCGCTCGCTATCAGAGTCGCCCTCATCGAATCAACTAGCCTTGTCATCACTTGGGCTTGAGCGCGAAGCTTTGTCTAGGCAAGCAAAGACTAATCACTGTATCGCGATGTCGGACTCGTGTCTTTCACCAGGGCTACTAGCGATGATTGGGATGCCAGGTTTACGCGTGGTAAAGGGTTAGTGACGTGAGGTGGCTTAGATTTCCGTTCTCATCCTTTGACGCAAGTAGACAGGGTACTAATGACGCTAAACCGGGTATCAATCAAGCTATACCGGGTACGACTCCCGCTATACCGGTACGAGTAGCTTTAGATCGGGTACGAATCTTAATAGTCACGTTAAACCGGGTACGAATAATACTAGACCCCGTAGAATCAGATTAGAACGGGTACGAATCACGTTAAACCTTGTAAGAATCACGCTAGACCGGGTACGAATCACGTTAAACCTTGTAAGAATCACGCTAGACCGGGTATGAACGACGCTAGACAGGTAACGAATAACACGATATAAGCCGCAAGATACATCATTTGAATTGAAATATACAACACATATAATATTATTATAGTAATTTATATTGTCTGCCACTGTTATTCAAACCGACTATCTTCTCTTTGTACTGCCACAAATTTGGCTTTACTATATGAATAGCAGTGACTTGCGCAAACTTTAACATTCGTCTATTCTGTGTGTTAACATACGAAACGCATTAACTCTGTCGAACACATAACCGGTTCCAAAATAAAACTCACTATTGGTGACGTGGGCAATTTCCAGTGTGTAGGGTTTACTGGGTTGCCATAGACTTCTTTGCTTATTATTCTGTCTATTCAATTGGGCGCGATGCATTGTGGTAACCATAGTTACTGCGTTCTGTTTCAGAGATCGCTCAAAATATGGCATGCTGGCCCGCTTGGCCGTGGAGGCTGGGTTTGACTGGGTGTACTACGAGACCCGGGGACATGTCCACTGCTCGGTGAAGTCGGGTAAGCAAGTCTGTCTTTGTCTTGCTAGCAATAGACAGGATGTCTGTCTATGTGTATCTTTACAATGTTGGCTGAAATCAGCGATGTCTGCGTGTTTCTCTGTACAGGTAGGTAGAGTTCAGTAAGTTTATGTTTACATCATGCTGTACACCTTTGCTGGAGCCGTTTAACGATTTCTATTAACGTTCTTCTTCTTCTTCTTCTTCTTCTTCTTCTTCTTCTTCTTCTTCTTCTTCTTCTTCTTCTTCTTCTTCTTCTTCTTCTTCTTCTTCTTCTTCTTCTTCTTCTGCTGCTGCTGCTGCTGATGATGATGATGATGATGATGATGATGATGATGATGATGATGATGATGATGATGATGATGATGATGATGATGATGATGATGATCATGATGATGATGACGATGATGGTGATGATGATGATGATGATGACACTGCTTCTGCTGCTGCTGCATCTCATGTTTTCTTCAGCAAATCCCATGGGTGATGGTAGTCATCCAACCCTCAAACGTTGCATTCACACTTGGAAACCTCATTCGCATAATCAAAATGCGTGTGCTGTATGCCTTTGGTGATGAAAATAACGCTATCTCCATATGGGATACACCCGGTGCAATGAAGTCGACCCTGTCGACTCTTAAACGACTTTAAGCTATCTTCATTCCGCAAATTCTTCGTGAGATTTAATCTGGACAACACCGCAGGGGTCTTTGTCCGTGTTTATCTTGTCTTGTTGCTGTCTCTAATGTCATATTTTATTTGTTCAATGTCTCTTGTACTCCATCTAACCAACTCTTCCTGGGTCGTCCTCTCGCCTTGTATCCCGATATTCTCACGTAGAACGCTCCAGCCGCTGGTTGATATTGTTCCACTCATTTCAACCATTTATTTCTTTGGTGTATCATAAAATCAGTAATCGGTGTTATCCCAACGCTTGTTCGTAGTTTCTCATTTGTTCCGCTATCTATTCTTGTTTTTTCCAGCTGCGTTTCTTATGCATCTCATCTCGCATGATGTGATTCTACTCCTGTGTAGTTATAGGACTGTCCATGGTTGCTATTGGTAACACAGCGTTGAGACAAATAAAGATCTATCAGCTTCTTTTTTTTTTGTTTTAATACATGTTGTTATTTGAATGTTTTAGAATAGATGCTGTTTGATATTTGGTGGCTTTCAGTTTTCTCGTTTATACTTCTCTATCTAGTCTTTCATCCTACAAACAAACACAGCACTTTGAACTCTAAGCGCTTATGGTGTGGGTTGCAGGAACGATAACGCCCCGTTGTCTAGAACCAAACTGAACAACACCTTCCTTCGCCAACTCGAGGCGGCGAGTCCGAGAAGGCACTCGCAAATATAGCCAACGAAACCAACCAAGGTCGTCCGGAGCCTCGGATATGTCAACGTCTGACAAAGTGAATGCTGCGAGATTGCACGAGAGTCGCTGTATGTTCCCATGATCACAGAAGATCAACGAGGGCAGACCAGGTCACCAGCCTTGATCGGCAGCTGGTCTAGGATCGAAGCTCCGACATGCGGACAGTTAAAGTATTGCTTTGCTGATCCGGCAGCTTCTGTAGCTTGTCTTGTTCCAGATTCATTGGTATTACCTTTTTTCTGGAGTAAACTAGGCAGGCTGAGAGAGGGATCATGCTGCATGGGCAACACATGGTCTCAATTCAGCCCTGGATTTGTGCTATGGAGAGATATAACTTCATCTCTGGTCTGGTTGTAATTATTATGCCTTTTTTTGGGGAGGGGGGGGCACAATGAAATAAAACTATCGTCTGTCAAGAGAGCAAGGTACCAGATGATCGGCGCCTTCGTCTTTCATACCCCCACGAAGACAACTTGCGAGTTTTCTTCCAAAGCTGGCTACCGAGATAAAGCCAAATCTCCATCAGTCTGTCAATCCATCATTTCGTAAAGAAATAAAACATTCGATACGATGATATTGAAACAGCAGCTTCAATAGCAACGATGGTACACGGTAAGATAAGGTCCTAACCGAGGAAATTCTTAGCTCGAATCATCGGATATAGCGTTTAGAACGCTTGGTACGAGTATCACAAAGTGGCGTGAACACGAGCACTGGAACGAGTGGTAGGAATCCATGAGTGTTGTTAACGTCGTTATGGTGGTGGTGTCATTATTCGGTTCCATTTCTGTGAATAACGGTACACGTATGTGTGTGTGTGTGTGTGTGTGTGTGTGTGTGTGTGTGTGTGTGTGTGTGTGTGTGTGTGTGTGCGTGTGTGCGTGCGTGCGTGCGTGTGTGAATTTCATAATTTCATTTTACATCGCAAGTCTGTGTTGTAGTTCACTAGCGATTACCTTTTGGTGAATATAAAAAGCAGGAAGAGTCGGAGATGGGCGAAGAAACAAAAAAGCAGCAGCAGAAGCAGCAGCAGCAGCAGTAGTAGTAGTAGTAGTAGTAGTAGTAGTAGTAGTAGTAGTAGTAGTAGTAGTAGTAGTAGTAGTAGTAGTAGTAGTAGTAGTAGTAGTAGTAGTAGTAGTAGTAGGAGTAGTAGTAGTAGTAGTAGTAGTAGTAGTAGTAGTAGTAGTAGTAGTAGTAGTAGTAGTAGTAGTAGTAGTAGTAGTAGTAGTAGTGAAGGTGACGAAGGATGATGATGAAGAAGAAGAAGAAGAAGAAGAAGAAGAAGAAGAAGAAGAAGAAGAAGAAGAAGAAGAAGAAGAAGAAGAAGAAGAAGAAGAAGAAGAAGAAGAAGAAGAAGAAGAAGAAGAAGAAGAAGAAGAAGAAGAAGGAAGAAGAAGAAGAAGAAGAAGAAGAAGAAGAAGAAGAAGAAGAAGAAGAAGAAGAAGAAGAAGAAGAAGAAGAAGAAGGAGGAGGAGGAGGAGGAGGAGGAGGAGGAGGAGGAGGAGGAGGAGAAATTTATCTTGTATAATGAAGGGGAAGAGACGGAAAGGAGGCAGGGGGGAAAAGCATAAATATCACCAAAATAATGGTGAGAAGCGATGAACCGAAATTACAACAATCATATAACGGCAACATTCCTCTCACAAATTGTAGACAAAACAGAATTAGCAATGAAGACACGCTTAGTTGGCTGATAGATCCTGACATACCATAGTTCACACAATGAAAGTATGACATGATATATCACAATTGGGATTTGTTATATTTGTACATTGCTCAATACAAAAACTGTCTACGTCACATAATTTTATTCCGGGCCTATTCAATATGCACCAACTGAACTTTTTAACTGGTTAAGAAAACATGAATTTAACACTTGGGAATATTGAGAAGCCAAACTGGTATGCAGCTACTTAAGGCGGCATCTTGAATTTAATATTGTCTGTTTTGGTTTGGGGCAAATTGGTTTTTAGACGGTTGTGATGTGCATGATGTCTTCACTAATGGGATGTTATTATTGTTTGTCTCAACTTCTCTACTACATCTTGTTTCTCTCTGCATATTTGTGCTGGGACTTTCGTTACGATCCAAGTTGTTCATTTTTTTTTCTGTCGCCATTGTTGTTCTGCCAGATTTTTTAAAAGCTGGATGTTATTTTTGTGTCGATCTTTGGCTGTATAAATGTATTGAACTATTTTGCTTTTGCCACCGTAATTTTCTTCTTGATTGTCAATTTCATAACCACCATTACCATCATCTTTGTGGTGTGTGTGTGTTAATTCGTGTACTTAATCATTTACATTGCAATTTGATAATATTATTTTGTCATATTATCACGAAAATACTAAAACAGTCTGTAAATTTATCGATGTGAATTACAGAATACAAAGCAAGGGGGATTCTGTTATATTGAATGTTCCTTAAACGTCTGGGCATTTTGTTTGTTGATAATTCACATTATGTGCTTTATGGCTGCCTTGTCATCACACATACGCGCACACACACACGCACACATAAGCGCGCGAACACACGCACACATAAGCGCGCGCACACACGCACACATAAGCTCAAGCGTAGTGCATACATGTGCTACCACTTCTTGTGCACGGACTGATATTTGTGTGTGGATTAGCTTTCCCTATTATCACTGTCCCTCGCCATCAGGCGAACCCACTCCAACTTCAGAGGTACGTGTAATTTACATCCCCAGGTCTAGAACGAGAAGTCAACGACTTAGTCCAAATGTTCCGTGTAGGGGTTGAACCCCTTGCCTCGGCATCAGCACACCAGATGTTTAAGAACGCGCGTTCTTATCCATTCGGCCATGCCGACCTCCTTTGCTTATATTAAACGTCACAACGGATTGGAAATATGTGTACAGTTCAGAAGAGGATTTTGATGTCCGTGGTGTCTTTTGGCAGAAAGAATTACCTTTTAATCTCTTAGCGCTATGTGAGAAATTAGTCACGGGGGCTAACTGTAACAGTTGATCGTGTTTAGTTTCTACAGATTCACTCACACACAAGAAGCAGGTTTGGACCAAACAAAAATGGATGTCCGAACACTTGAAGTAGGTGTGCGTCTCAGTTATGACTTCAAAGCTGTTAATATGGTAGCAGACATGTTGTATTATATATCAAATTAAAGGGGGTTGCATAGTGAACAATATTGTATATAAGCCTTTGGCAGATACGGGAAATCGTTTAAGACGATTAATCATCCCATGTCACTCGATCATGTAAGAGTGATACATACTGAACCCAAATTCCAGACACAGACAATTTAAAAAAAAAAAACACACACACAATCAAATAGATACAATTTTTAACAGTTTCAATTCAATCATATACACAATCTTTAGCATCGTTGCAACGATAGAATCAGAGAAACCACTTTCCGTTAAAATAAACACCATTTGGTGAGTTACCTCCTACCCTGGCCAGGTAATTAGTGCTTCCTTATCGCGGCCAATTTCCTTATCTCGGCCACTCTGTTGCCATTCCAGCCTCCCCGCATCCTTGGCCTTCGTGGTATTAAGTGCATTGTACCTGAAGTCGTTTGGCTAAAAGTATGAGAGAAGCTCTCTCACAATGTAGAAGCAAAGATGTCTTTATTTCGCTACGCCAACATTTGTTGGACCACGCAAACACTCTACATACATTTGTTTCCAGCATTCTTCCCCCGAATGGTTACATTTGATATTTGCTCGAATACTGAAGCTACTTTCTGACGGCGTTAAACAAGTCAATGCGAGGAGTTTGTTTCCTTGCCTGCTTCTTGCCACTTGTAACGCCATCTTAATGATACTTAGTGTGAAAAGCCGTGTCAATTCTCCTACACTGGTTTCTATACACAATTTACATTTACCCGGGAAAAGATGAAAGCTGCGTCGCCGTGGCTGTGTCAATATGCTGTTTTAACGGCTTTCACCTTTAATTAATGTATTCTTTTGGCTACGTCTGCGGCGAGTTTGAAGAATACTTCTCCTTATTGGATCAGCTTTTGTGGGTATTCTCTTGTTGACACCACCCGTGGTTTATCTGCATATGTTCTTGTGTCACTTTTGACTTGTTTATTTTGCTATGTCTGCTGTTGATATCCTTCTTTTCCAGCCTCTTCCCCGTGTGTTAATTTAAATCTGTCGATCAATTTTTGAATGTCAGTTGGGAAAATATGGCTCTTTGACCCAATAAACTTAAATATATTCTAACCAATAAACTGAATAGAGAAGTTTGACGTAGACAGTCACCGTTTGTTTTTTGTTTTTTTTTGGGGGGAGGGGGGGGCAGGGTTATGATACACTAAACCGACAGACAGATCACAGAAATACACGAAAACCACAGATTGGTCACAGAAACACACGAAAACCACAGATTGGTCACAGAAATTAGGCGCAGTTAGCCAATTTATTATAAGTACATCATGAGCAGACAGTACTTGACAACTTAGTTTTAAATTATGGGAAAAGGGCGAGGGGAAGACAAAGAGATAAGTGCCTGGATAGCTCAGACACGGGATATAATCGCGACAGGAAGCCATACTTGATAAAAGACTCAGTTGGTCATGTGAGGTGTCGAACCGTGGCCGCCCACGCTTATCGCTAAAGCTTAAACATGCCTACAAAGGACATACCAGTTATATTATACACTTGTTGTTGTTGTTGTTGTTGTTGTTGTTGTTCTTCTTCTTCTTCTTCTTCTTCTTCTTCTTCTTCTTCTTCTTCTTCTTCTTCTTCTTCTTCTTCTTCTTCTTCTTCTTCTTCTTCTTCTCGTTACCTCATTCCTATCCTCCATCCACATTTCCACTTCTTTCTATGCCATTATTATTATTATTATTATTATTATTATTATTATTATTATTATTATTATTCGTTGTCTTGTGTCATTAGTCGTTAGTCGCTGTTCTAATTTCACGGCAACGGGTCGTCCCCATTTCTGTGCCAGTGAATATCACACAAACTGCACTTCACTGCCCCATGTGAAAAGTGAATCAAACAGGAGTCTCGACAAACCAACAGCCCGCACAGGTACACTCTGCATAATTCCGCCACCAGAATGCCAACACAAAAGTCCTCCACGAAAAATACTGTTCATCGTCGCTGGAAACGGCAGTCACTAGAAAACCAGCCAGCAGCTACACATTACTGTATAAGGCAAGCCAATCAGTTCTGCGACAAGCCGACCACCATTATTGCGAACATGCAGTTCACGCTAAAAACGCGGACAGATGTAAAAGTATTTCACACTAAATTCACAGCTCACAGTGTCGCGCCACGCACTCAACTCAATAGCAGGACGACGAACCATGCACTTCCAGTCCAGCATGAGGAAAATGCGAATGCAAACGGTAGCCACAAGCACAAACACTCCAGAGGCCGTAACCGTTTAAATGCCTATCCTCCATGTTGGGGACAGGAAGAGTGCCCCTGTCTTGTGTCGTTTATCCTGTTATGATTATTATCATCACCATCATCAATCAACTTCATAATCTCATTTATTCTTTCTATCAATCTATCTATCTATCTATCTATCTATCTATCTATCTATCTATCTATCTATCTATCTATCTATCTATCTATCTATCTACCTATCTATCTATCTATCTATCCATCCATCCATCCATCCATCTATCCATCCATCCATCCATCCATCTATCCATCCATCCATCCGCCCGCCCGCCCGCGCGCCCGACCGCCCGTCTGTCTGTCTGTCTGTCGGTCTCTCACTCTCCTATATTTCAGTTTCAGCCATATTTAAATCATCGACTACCCACCTCTCTCTCTCTCTCTCTCTCTCTCTCTCTCTCTCTCTCTCTCTCTCTCTCTCTCTCTCTCTCTCTCTCTCTCTCTCTCTCCTTCTATATTTCAGCCATATCTCTCTCTCTCTCTCTCACTCTCCTATATTTCAGTTTCAGCCATATTTAAATCATCGACTACCCACCTCTCTCTCTCTCTCTCTCTTTCTCTCTCTCTCTCTCTCTCTCTCTCTCTCTCTCTCTCTCTCTCTCTCTCTCTCTCTCTCTATCTCCTTCTATATTTCAGCCATATCTAAATCGACCCTCCCTCTCTCTCCCAAGCTAGATCACGAGACACACTAAAGTACCTAGATATACAATGACAAGAAAGACCAGGCCGTTGCCTACAGGCCCATAGATAACGCTGGAGCACATTCCAACAAAGTGGCTCGCAATTCTGAAGAATTCATTGGAAAACACTTTCGCTGTTTGAGCTGGGATTACCCGCCTCTGATAAGCCTTGTTATAAATCGACTTATTTTCGGATCAAGATTTACGAACGTTCGCTCCGCCGTTCCTCCCTTCACCTCCTGGAGACAACGGACTTCCTTCCGTCGCTAGCCTAGATAGCCAGGGAAAACCCAGGATGAGAAAGTGTCTCTGTCATCACTTCGCCAACCGTTCGATCAGCCTTGTGTTCGGAGGGGAGGGGGTTATTCCTTTCGTAGCTGAATACGTTCTGAGTTAGAAACAGTGTGGCTGCAGATCCAACATTCAGTTACACACAGTGTTGCTTCAGATGTGACACTGAGTTAGAAACAATGGGGCTTCAGATCCAACATTCAGTTACAAACAGTTTAGCTAATGATATGACGCTGAGTTAGAAAAAATGGGGCTTCAGATCTAACATTCAGTTACAAACAGTTTAGCTAATGATATGACGCTGAGTTAGAAACAATGGGGCTACAGATCCGACATAGAGTTAGAAACAATCTGGCTACAGATCCTACATTGAGTTACAAACAATGTGGCTATGGATCCAACATTGAGTTAGAAACAATATTGCCACAGACCCAACAATAAGTTAGAAACTATAGGGCTGGTTAATTTGTTGGCTGGACCTGTTCATGTCCAAGCGTCCCCATCTCAAACATAATGATTCTGTCTATTCATTCTAGTCATGTTTCCAGCCAATGCAATACGTTGTTTCCTGACTAATCTCCACATAGCCAGGATTGCTTTCGAAGAGAATCGTAGTGAGAACCCATACCGTGTTGGTTGGTTGGTTGGTTGGTTGGTTGGCTGTCTGGCTGGTTGATTGGTTGGTTGGTTGGTTAGTTGGTTGGCTGTCTGGCTGGTTGATTGGTTAGTTGGTTGGTTGGTTGGTTGGTTGGTTGGTTGGTTGGTTGGCTGTCTGGTTGGTTGGTTGGCTGTCTGGCTGGTTGATTGGTTAGTTGGTTGGTTGGCTGTCTGGTTGGTTGGCTGTCTGGTTGGTTGGTTGGTTGGTTGGTTGGCTGTCTGGCTGTTTGGTTGGTTGGTTGATTGGTTGGCTGGCTGGCTGGCTGGCTGGTTGATTGGTTGGTTGGTTGGTTGGCTGGTTGGTTGGCTGGTTGGTTGGTTGGTTGATTGGTTGATTGGTTGGTTGGTTGGTTGGTTGGTTGGTTGGCTGGCTGTCTGGCTGGTTGGTTGGTTGGTTGGTTGGTTGGCTGGCTGGTTGATTGGTTGGTTGGTTGGTTGGTTGGTTGGTTAGTTGGCTGGCTGTCTGGCTGGTTGGTTGGTTGGTTCGTTGGCTGGCTGGCTGGTTGATTGGTTGGTTGGTTGGCTGGTTGATTGGTTGGTTGGTTGGTTGGTTGGTTGGTTGGTTGATTGGTTGGTTGGTTGGTTGTTTGGCTGGCTGGTTGGTTGGTGACTCTCCTGGAAGACGGATGTTCACCTCTTAAGACCGATGTCTTAACCCTGAGGTCCCTTGACCCCTGAAAAGGTCTCGGAGTGAGGTTAGTGTATAGACTTTCCTTCTGATGGTGTACCGAAGTAGCATCACTGCAGCCATTGTATTGCTGAGGTCTCCTTCTCCTCGCCATGCTCACCCACCAGCGAGGCCAGCAGGATCGACACTGACACTCCACATCCGCGGGCAGACAGTAAGGGATGCCCCAAGTTGTGGTTCAGCCCGGCATACAGCCTGGTCGGGAGAGTTCTGGGTTTGCTTTCTTTCCTCTAAAGCAGTGGTTCTCAACCAGTGGTGAATCCCCCCCCCCCCACTCCCTCAGGGGGGAATTTTATAGTTTCCGGGGGGGGGGGGGGGGGTAATTAAGATTATTTCAAGATCGCATTAATACAAGAACCGATTACTTGATATTGTTTTTACCTTCATACTTTATGTTATACTTTTTTTCATTTGTCTCTCTTCATACTTTATGTTATACTTTTTTTCATTTGTCTCTCTACCTTTACTTTTCTTTTTTTTTTCTAGCTGTGTTTCTTATGTATCTCATCTAAAATGAAATGATGTGATTTTACGCCAGCGTGTTTCTAGGACTGTCAGTGTTCATCATTGGTAACGCAGAGTTTGGACAAATAACGCGTCTATCAGCTTCTTGTTGTCGGCATGTTGATATTTGGATGTTTTAAGATAGAAGCTATTTGATAGTTAGTGGTGTTTACTTTCTGTATTCTCCTTTCTTCTTCATTATCTGGTCTTCCATCATCTGACAACACTACACCTAGATTCGAGCCGATTGCCCAGATTCCAACCGATTGCCCAGATTTCAACCGATTGCCTAGATGTGAAAGATCCCAACCGATTGCCCAGGTGTAAAAGATTCCAACTGATTGCCCAGATGTGAAAGATTCCGACCGATTGCCCAGATTCCAACCGATTATCCAGATCTGACAGATTCCGACCGATTGCCCAGATGCGAAAGATTCCAACCGATTGCCCAGGCGTAAAGGATACCAACCGATTGCCCAGATGCAAAAGATTCCAACCGATTGCCCAGATGTGAAAGATTCCAACCGATTGCCCAGATGTAAAAGATCCCAACCGATTACCCAGCTGTAAAAGATTCCAACCCATTGCCCAGATTCCAACCCATTGCCCAGATGTAAAAGATTCCAACCGATTGCCCAGATTCCAACACATTGCCCAGATGTAAAAGATTCCAACCGATTGCCCAGATTCCGACCCATTTCCCACATTCCAACCGATTGCAGGATTCCAACCGATTGCCAAGATTCCAACCGATTGCCAGGTGTGAAAGATTCCGACCGATTGCCCAGATGTACAAGATTCCAACCGATTGCCCAGATCTAAAATCTTCCGACCGATTGCCCAGATGCAAGCGATTCTGACCGATTTCCAGATGTAAAAGCTATTGGGAAAATAACCCTTTCTCGTATGAGGATTGAACCCGATCACACACTGATGGGAGTTTAGTGCACTGTTCACTAAGTTATCGCAGCACTTTTCCCGCCACGCATAGTTATTTAATTCTTGACATGGCTTTCCAAAACACATAAAGCGGCGTGTATTTGCGCTGTCCTTCCATTCAAGACCGTGCTAATGTTGGTGTTTAACGAGATACCCAGAGTTTAAGGACAGCTTAAGTCTGGGAAATAGGAGTCATGGACCCTCAAATCCTTGGGTAAACTCACAGGTATTTCAGCACAAGAGCCAGCCGCCTGCCGCGGCATCCTTGAATACACACTAATAGTAGGTCGACCCAGGTCGTCGCTCTCCATGTCAGCCCTTCAGGTGTTTCAGATGTTAGTCTGGATATCACGATGTTGGTACACCTCCTTTGTCGGGGACCCGTCTAGTTTCAAGTGATGGCCAGACGCCAATATTGATCGAGTCTAAATGATTGTATAAGTGACATATGAAATCATGCATCTTGATCAAGAATTGCCTCTCTTCTTTACACTCGTGATATCCGCTGGAATTAATAATATGACAAATGTTGAAGTTAAATTATCTGTTTCTTTTAAATTTATTTTACATAATTATTTCCGAATAACTAGAGCTTTACTGCTGAAGGATACTGAGGGACCTGAGAATCGGTGATCTGTGTGTCTGTCTGTCTGTCTGTCTGTCTGTCTGTCTGTCTGTCTGTCTGTCTGTCTGTCTGTCTATCACTTTCTCTCTAAACCTCCCTTCCTCCATCGATCCATCTATCCGTCCATCCATTCACCCACACATCTATCTATCTATATATCTATCTATCTATCTATCTATCTATCTATCTATCTATCTGTCTGTCTGTCTGTCTGTCTGTCTGTCTGTCTGTCTGTCTGTCTGTCTGTCTGTCTGTCTGTCTCCGTCCGTCCGTCCATCCGTCCGTTCGTCTATCTATCTATCTATTTGTCTATCTATCTATCTATCTATCTATCTATCTATCTATCTATCTATCTATCTATCTATCTATCTATCCATCCATCCATCCATCCATCCATCCATCCATCCATCTCTCTATCTATCTATTTATTTATCAACCTATCTATCTATCTCTGTCTGTCTGTCTGTCTGTCTGTTTATATATATATATATATATATATATATATATATATATATATATATATATATATATATATATATATATATATATATATATATATACTAGCTGCCCGGCCCGGCTTCGCCCAGGCTCTGGCGGGGATCTATCTATCTATCTATGTATCTGTCTGTCTGCTTGTCTGTCTGTCTGTCTGACCCGGCCCGGTTTCGCCCAGGCCCTGGCGGGGAGCGTCTCATCAAATTCATATAAGTAGTCATTATACATTCAAATACATTCTCTAAGCGTACAGAGTATGCGTTCGGCCCCTGGGCCTTCGCAGCTAATTTATTGGTTGCAGCTAGAAAATTTCATTTAATGTTAGGATTATTTAGTTTTTTAAATGTTGACGTATAATTTTTCAGTTATGGTCGACACCAAATTTGATGTCTAATGTAGTGCTTTTTGATAAACAATATTTTTTGTTTTTCTGTCTGGTGCGTACACAAATAAATCCGAAGGTTTTCCAACGCGTGAGCAGGCCACATATAGCTGTCCATGTGTGAAGCACGGATTTTCCAAATTTAGTCCACACACTTGTTGCGATTGTCCCTGTGCTTTGTTGATCGTCATGGCAAATGCAAGTCGCACCGGAAACTGCAGGCGTTTGAATTCGAATGGCATGTCTGTTGAAATCATTGGGATGCGAGGCAACAGTACATCAAAGGATAGGCTTCTTCTTTTTTTAGACAAAAAAAAAAAACCTGCATTTTAACAGGCGTGCTGCGTGTAAGGTATGCATAAGGTATGCACACCCACAACATTGAATGAAAAATGTGATGTTGACACACACGCGGCCACCTTTTTTTTAAAAACAAAAACAAAATCAAGAATATACCCATTTAATTGTGTACTGACCTTCCCTCTGCCAAGCGAACGGAAAAAACAAATGCTTCGATTACTTCAAAAGTTCCACTCCGAAAAATTTTTTTTTTTTTTTTTTTTTTTTTATTTAGGGTTTGGCGGTCATCCCAGACGAGCTGGTTCCCCGCCTCCCCTGTTTTTGGCGTGGACCCTTAGTCCCACTGTGAGCTATTGCCCACAGTGGTCCACCGGGCCTACATTTAAAGTGATTAATGTGAGGTTTTTTTTTGGGTGTGTGGATCACCCGGCCCCCGACCAGACCAGGCGCACTACTGCGGGGAGCAGCAAATGCGTCTGACCTTAGCCACGGGACCGAGATTGATCCTCCCGGCCTCCGACCAGACCAAGCGCACTACTGGAAGGGACAGCAAATACACTTGATCTTAGCCAAAAGGCCGAGAAGCGAAAAAAAAACTCCACTCCGAAAAAAGTACAGAAATAAAATTCTAACGTATCTAATCTAAAATAAATCCATTATTTTTAATGAACACTGGTTTTAAAAACATAAAAAGATGTGTTAGAAAATTTTCACTATTTAAATAGATGCATTACTTTTATAAAAATTATGAAAATGCCTTAAAGATTATATCATTATTTATTATAACTCATATGCCTGTAAATAATTATAGACAGAAAGTTTATAAATCTTTGAAAACAATGCAGCAATCTATACATAAAATAATAATGATGTTATTAAAAGTTATGACCCTTGAAATAACTTTTCTTATGTTAAGTCCCCTTGATGGAAACGATAAATATTAGCTGCCCGGCCCAGCTTCGCCCAGGCTCTGGCGGGGATCTATCTATCTATCTATGTATCTATCTATGTATCTATCTATGTATCTATCTATCTATCTATCTATCTATCTATCTATCTATGTTCGGCCCGTTCCCGTTAAAAATATAGATAGAATAGAAGAATAGATAGAAAATATGATTGGAAGAGATCTATCTAAAGTAAACTTGGCTCCCGTTCCCGACTATCTGTCTGTCTGTCAGTCTATCTGTCTGTCTATCTGTCTGTCTGACCTGGCCCGGCTGCACCTCATTTAATTCATATAGATTTCTATAGCCTGGGGACTTAACTTAAGATATACCAATGGTACTAAAAGTTATATCCCTTTTTGTCATATATTTTTATATTTTCCTATGTTCAGTCATGTAATTACAAAATTAAATTTTAGGAAGGTAATAGCTGATAGCTGATAGATAAAACTATCACAGTTGATTGCACAGGAATGAAAGGAAAACGTGTAGAAAATTTCATCTCAATCAGTTTCGACCGTTCGCGAACGCATAAAGGACGGACATACATACATACATACATACACACAACGATTTATATATATATATATATATATATATATATATATATATATATATATATATATATATATATATATATATATATATATATATATCATGTGTCATGCCGGAAAGCGTGGGCGGTCATGACTCGCCATTTCACTCGATCACCAGTGACGTGGATCAGCTCTGTGTTCCTGTCTCGTCCATGCCATGTGGCCAAGCCATCCAGTTATTTTCCTCTCGGTCTTCCTCTTGGTCTGTTCCCTTCGATCTTGCCAGTTATCACTAAGTTCTCCAATCCATTTCTTCTCATAACATGTCAAAAAAAATTTGACTGTCTACGTCTAATTTCTCTAATCAGTTTACGATGTTCATTTGTCTCCTGTAGTACTTGGTCATTGGTTTTTCTGTCTGTCCATGGTATTCCTTGCATTTTCCTCAGAAACCACATTTCTGCAGCCATCAGAGCTTTTCAGCTTGACTGCTCATTGTCCAAGTTTCACATCCATACAAAAGAACAGGCTCTATGTATCCCCATCAACACTCTTTTTCTCGTTTCAATTGACATCTTTTTATTGGTCAGAATGTTTTTCATCTTGCTAAAGGCTACTTTCGCCATGGCGATTCTTGTTCTAATCTCTTCAAGGCATCTCACATCAGATGTTATGACTGTTCCAAGATAATTGTACCGATTCACTTGTTGAAGAATATTTCCATTTACTTGTATATTATATTGTGGCACTTCTTCCTTCCTAGTGACGACCATAACCTGAGTCTTTTTACAATTTAATTCTAACCCCAGTTGCTCACTGTGTACAACAACCGCATCTACTAATTGTTGCATGTCCTGCGCATTGTCTGCAATTAATACTGTATCATCTGCATATCTAATGTTATTGATGTTTCGTCCTCCAATGCTGTTACATACTACTAGCTGACCCGGCCCGGCTTCGCCCAAGCCCTGGCGGGGATCTATCTATCTAACTGTCTGTCTGTCTGCTTGTTTGTCTGCCTGTCTGTCTGTCTGTCTGTCTGTCTGACCCGGCCCGGCTTCGCCCAGCTCCTGGTGGGGAGCATCTCATTTAATTCATATAAGTAGTCATATAAGCTCCCGTTCCCGCCTATCTGTCTGTCTGTCTATATGTCTGTCTGTCTGTCTGACCCGGCCTGGCTTCACCCAGTGGGGAGCATCTCATTTAATTCATATAAGCTCCCGTTCCCGTTCCCGATTATCTATCTATCTATCTATCTATCTATCTATCTATCTATCTATCTATCTATCTATCTATCTATCTGTCTGTCTGTCTGTCTTGTCTGTCTGTCTGTCTGTCTGTCTGTCTATCTATCTATCTATCTATCTATCTATCTATCTATCTATCTTTCTATCTATCTATCTATCTATCTATCTATCTGTCAGTTTGTCTATATGTCTGTCTGTCTATCTGTCTGTCTGTCTGACCCGGCCCGGCTTCGCCCAGCTCCTGATGGGGAGCATCTCATTTAATTCATATAAGTAGTCATATAAGTTACCGTTCCCGACTGTCTGTCTGTCTGTCTGTCTGTCTGTCTGTCTGTCTGTCTGTCTGTCTGACAACCCGGCCAGGCTGTCTGTCTGTCTGTCTGTCTGTCTGACAATCCTGCCCGGCTGTCTGTCTGCATGTCTGTCTGTCTGTCTGCCCATCTGTATATCATTCATTCATTCAGTTGCATGTCCTTTGCAGAACCTCGCTCCCATAGCAACCTTCCGGAAAACCTCTGGATCATAAGCAAGATATCTGTAAATACCAATGCATGTTGATCTATGTATTCGTCCGCCCATCTCTTCCTGCCTAGCTACCAGGTCACCAGAATCCGCACAGAAATCCAGTCCACAAACAGAAAACGAATGGTCCATTTCAAACAAAATTGCCAGACCTAAACTCATTCACAAAACACACATAAGCCAGTTTGTCAAAACTGTCATAATATTTTCTAGTATACAAAATTTTAATTACGATTTGCCGCTGAAACCCAGTTAACTTCACCTCGGAAAAGCTGAAATGTGGGAAACAGTCGTGGAATTTACTGACATAGTGTTATTTCATTAATTCAGTGACAAGTAACCGTGAAACTAAAAACAAAAACATGCGATATTTCATGTATTTGGGTGTTGTAATTTTATTCGGATTAAGAATCATTTGTATAGGATGGGACCTGGAGCTCGGTGTTAGTCACACTTTGTGGAATTATGTTCTGGTTTATACTTGTTGATACAGGATCTTTGTGTGTGTGTGTGTGTGTGTGTGTGTGTGTGAGTGTGTGTGCGCGCGCGCGTGCGTGCGTGCATGCGTACATGCGTCGTTCGTGCGTATGTGTGTGTGTGTGTGTTAGAGATCTGGCTATTGAGATTCTGAAAATACTGTGTAATTGGCCGATGTTCGTCACACATTAATTGCTTTAAATATGGCAATAAAGGGCTCTAGTCTAAACCCAAAAAAAAAGAGAGAGGCAATTGTGGTAGGGTTGGAGGGAGGAGGAGGGGGTGAGAGGATCAACTTCATTGCACCGGGTGTTATCCCATATGGCTCAGTCTCTTTCCACAAGGCGGCCTGCCGAACACGTCGCACCAAGCACGAACTCTGTACCTCCAGCGACGACCCCCAGGAGTCTCCGAGTTAACAGTGCTCTTGTGAAGTGAAAAAGTGAGTCCGGAATCGAACCCAAAACCTTCGGAGCGCTGGGCAGGCGGTTTAACCACTTTGTCACAGATGATGTACCTGTAGCCTGTACTTTCGGTGTCCTCGGATGTCTTCCGATAATGTCCTCCGGTAATGTCCTCCGATAATGTCCTCAGATAATGTCCTCTGATAATGTCCTCTGATGATGTCTTCCGATAATGTCCTCTGATAATGTCCTCCGATAATGTCCTCTGATAATGTCCTCCGATAATGTCCTCTGATAATGTCCTCTTCACCTGTAGTAAGCCCTTCTACAACCTTATAGCGCATTTGGCATTCGGTGCTAGAGCCAACATTTGACCGACCAATCTGTGAAATGGTCAGTCTCGCGCCGGTCATCTTCACTTCCCAATACATTTCCTGGTTCCCATGTCAGTCTGGGGCAACCTGGATCCCAGGTTCATTGTTCCTGGTTCCCATGTCAGTCTGGGGCAACCTGGATCCCAGGTCCATTGTAACAAGTCAAATTCGTGGCGAATCGAATCCTTGACCACGGGCTCGGCAAGCCATCCTATCTCTTGCTGTCTCCCGCAGGCCCCTTCACGTTCTCCCTCCATGTCCTCCCTCCACGACCTTCCTCCATGTCCTCTATCCGCGTTCTCCCTCCATGTCCTCCCTCCATATCCTCCCTCCATGTCCTCTATCCGCATTCTCCCTCCATGTCCTCTATCCACGTTCTCCCTCAATGTCCTCCCTCCATATCCTCCCCCATGTCCTCCCTCCATGTCCTCTATCCACGTTCTCCCTCCATGTCCTCCCTCCATGTCCTCTCTCCATGACCTCCCTCCATGTCCTCTATCCACGTTCTCCCTCCATGTCCCCCCTCCATGTCCTCCCTCCATGTCCTCCCTCCATATCCTCCCCCATGCCCTCCCTCCATGTCCTCCCTCCACGTTCTCCCTGCATGTCCTCCCTCCATATCCTTCCCTCCATGTCCTCCCCCATGCCCTCCCTCCACGTCCTCCCTCCACGTCATCCCTCCATGTCCTCTATCCACGTTCTCCCACCATGTCCTCCCTCCATATCCTCCCCCATGTCCTCCCTCCACGTCCTCCCTCCACGTCCTCCCTTCACGTTCTCCCTCCATGTCCTCTATCCACGTTCTCCCTCCATGTCCTCCCTCCATATCCTCCCTTTGTCTTCCTCCACGTCCTCCCTCCACGTTCTCCCTCCATGTCCTCTATCCACGTTCTCCCTGCATGTCCTCCCTCCATATCCTACCTCCATGTCCTCCCCCATGCCCTCCCTCCACGTCCTCCCTCCACGTCATCCCTCCATGTCCTCTATCCACGTTCTCCCACCATGTCCTCCCTCCATATCCTCCCCCATGTCCTCCCTCCACGTCCTCCCTCCACGTCCTCCCTTCACGTTCTCTCTCCATGTCCTCTATCCACGTTCTCCCTCCATGTCCTCCCTCCATATCCTCCCTTTGTCTTCCTCCACGTCCTCCCTCCACGTTCTCCCTCCATGTCCTCTATCCACGTTCTCCCTCCATATCCTCCCCCATGTCCTCCCTCCACGTTCTCCCTCCATGTCCTCTATCCACGTTCTCCCTCCATGACCTCCCTCCATATTCTCCCCCATGTCCTCTATCCACGTTTTCCCTCCATGTCCTCACTCCATATCCTTCCCCATGTCCTCCCCCATGTCCTCCCTCCATGTCCTCCCTCCACGTCCTCCCAATATTATTCTTCTCTGTCTGTAATGTCTTCTCCTTGTGTTTTTAGGTCTGTCGCTATTTCGTTTGCCTTGTGGCTTCCAGACAAGAGGGTGTCTAGTTATACTATTCGCGGGTGTTCCCAGTGTGTGTGTCCTATCCAACAACAGCGTCTGTTCCTCACTGTTTGATTCACTGGACCTTGTCTAGTTCTCTCCATGAGCTCCACATTGATGATTCTGTCATACCAGTTTATTCCCACCATTCAGTGC
>JACEFZ010027991.1:140000-302500 GCA_014155875.1 Cepaea nemoralis | reverse complement strand
ACAATGCATTGCCCATGATGTTAAATATTTTTATTTTCTCATTATTTATGATTCTCTTATGGTGAAATTATTGTCATGAAGTATGCCAGATGGCAAGTGCCGATAATCATAATAATTAATTCTGCTTTGAGCAGGACGTGTGATACTTGCTGGCTTGGCATTCATCTGTGTTAAGTGAGATCTGGTTGCGGAGCTACAGGGCGTCAAAACACCTGGAATCAATGCGATTTATATTGAGCATGATTGATAAAACAAGCTCCTTGTTGCCAATCATACATATTGGTGACCTAAAACCCTAGAGCTTTGGCTCCTGGCTGCCTAAGTCCACAGTTTAGCATGCTGGATGTTGCTGAATCTACTTGGTCATTATCAAGTTAATGTACCGGGAAATATAAACAGCGGTTTTCAGCTGACTTCCGGCTGTTATTGTAAAACCCGCAAAATCCTCCATTTTGCGAAGGCTGTGGTGGAGGAACTAAACCGAAGCACATAATGTGGATAAGTTTAGGCATGTGTATGTAAATTTCATTGCTTCCAGTCATTTCGATGGCTCTGTAAGTGTATATATACATATGATATAAGCGTTGGTTGAAAGCCAACTAGATATGTTTGTTCACACCGGGTTTGTCCACACCGCTACCCCATTTATTCCCATTGTGCTAATGTTCTGTTTGACTTACTAAAACTGCGTATATCAATTGACATAGCCTGTAGTCTACACGCGGGTTGTATAGCAATTTAGTGGACCCGTAGGTACAAGCGTATAGTTTGTCCATGTTATGCTTCCTGTATATTACATTAAATGCACTCTACCTCTGTCTGTTGTCTGTGTACTCAGATGCCATTTTATACAAGATCGTATTGACAGGAAACTTCTTGGAGAGATCCAGTTGGCAACATCAGTATTATGATCGACAGAAGAGAAATGAAATCGGCTGAGCTGTGGTAAAGTTGTAAAGAATACAATGGATAAATCAACAAGGACGTAAAAAAGGAAGGGGGCGGGGGGTTTTGCAATCAGTTTATGACAGAATGGAACGTTGGTTAAAAAAAACCTCCTTTGGTATACAACAACAAAGGATAATAATGCGATTACATTAGTGGTAGGCGCGGCTGACATATTACAACGTTCGCTTCAATCTCAGAAAGTACCATGTTGGAAACCCAGGATAGGCCGTGGAATGATTTTTTAAAGGTCTAATGGTTATTTAATGGCATGACGTGTCCGGTGACCCAAACAGTGAAGAAAGAACGCCTGTGCTGGACAGGACACACCCCGGGACAACCTGGGGACAGTGTCCAGGCACTTTTGACGGACAACCCCGGGGAAAAGGGGGACAGTGCAAAGGCACTCGGGACAGGACACCCCGGGACAACCTGGGGACAGTGTAACTAGGCACTCTTGACAGGACACACCCGGGAAAAACGGGGGACAGGAATAGGCACTTTGACAGGCACCCCGGGGCCAACCCTGTGGACAGTGAAATAGGAAACTCTTTCGGGAACACCCAAGGCAAACGAAATACGGAAGAACTAAAATTCTTGAAGAAAAGAATTACAGACAATGATGAATAATATTGGGAGGACATACAGGGAGCTGGAGGACAGAGTAATAGATGGGACGGTGCGGCTTAGTTTGTTGCACGAACTCACTGAACACAATCCCCCATGGGGGATAACTGTCTGAAGGAGACGAAATATATCTACCCCTGATTTCTTGGGTGGAGAAACCGGATACCTAACGTTCGCATAAGTACGAAAAACAGGGGGGGGGGGGGGGGGGGGGGTTCCTGTGTTCAATTGTCACTGTCATCTCCTGCCTATGGTACTGTGTGGTGTAGGACAGGGGGTTCAACTATCATCTCTTGAATATACTACCTTGTGGTGTGGGACAGGGGGTTCAACTGTCATCTCTTGAATATACTACTTTGTGGTGTAGGACAGGGGGTTCAACTGTCATCTCTTGAATATACTACCTTGCGGTGTAGGACAGGGGGTTCAACTGTCATCTCTTGACTGTAGTTGTTTTGTTTTGTTTCCTGACTATAGTATCTTGTGGTGTAGGACACCTGTCATCTCCTGACTATAATACCATGTGGTGTATTACATGGGGGTTCATGAACCTGGGGAATTAAGACCGCCTGGCTTGTGCAGTCGCCGCGAACTATGCAGGTTAGGATTTTCTTTTCGCCCCGATAGAAAACAAAAATCTGCATCTTACCGAGGATTTACACCCGAGAATACGAGCCCGGCTTTCTAGCCACTCGCCAGCCGCTAGACACCCTAAGACAGATATCGGGAAGGGTAGGCCATATTGCTACTGCTCTGGCAAACATTTTTTAGGAAAATAAAGTCCCCTCGGGTAAGTAGAGCCATTGACCTTGGATGGACTGTCTAGAGAAAGTCAACCTGACACACATACGGACTGAAGTCGGACACGCTGACCTTGGATGGACTGTCTAGAGAAAGTCAACCTGACACACATACGGACTGAAGTCGGACACGCTGACCTTGGATGACTGTCTAGAGAAGTCAACCTGACACACATACGGACTGAAGTCGGACACGCTTGACCTTGGATGGACTTGTCTAGAGAAAGTCAACCTGACACACATACGGACTGAAGTCGGACACGCTGACCTTGGATGGACTGTCTAGAGAAAGTCAACCTGACACACATACGGACTGAAGTCGGACACGCTGACCTTGGATGGACTGTCTAGAGAAAGTCAACCTGACACACATACGGACTGAAGTCGGACACGCTGACCTTGGATGGACTGTCTAGAGAAAGTCAACCTGACACAAATACGTACTGAAGTCGGACTCTCTGACCTTGGATGGACTGTCTAGAGAAAGTCAACCTGACACACATACGGACTGAAGTCGGACACGCTGACCGTTGAGGTGCGTAACTAGGCGTGACACACTGCGCTGGGACGAGAACCGGAGACAAAGAACAACAATAACATTAAAGTACTGTGTAAACGGGTACAAAGAACAACATCAACATTAAAGTACTATGTAAACGGGTACAAAGAACAACATGAACACTAAAGTACTATGTAACTGGGTACTCACCTACAGCCGGCGTCTGTGAGCTAGGGGTTCATGAGAGCAGTTTCACAATTCCTCGACATACCGTCTCGAGGGCTCGAATTACTTGCGATTTGACAGCAGATCGCTATGCATTGAGTTCGATAATGTGGGTGTAGACCGTTCAGAAACTACTGTACATAAAATTGCTTAGTGAGTCACAAACAGACAATGAATGCTGGGGTTGACTGCAACTTTTAATGTAGCTGTACAACGGAGATCACCGAGCAGAGCCATGTGTATCGTCTCACGAATGATTCATTCATTCATTCTTGTTGCAACTCCTTGCCAGAACGTTGCTCTCCTCCCGGCCTGCCGGAAAGACTCTCGATCTGTGGCCGCACCACATGCCTCGCTCGTGTTCATATCCAAACCATGTGAGCTGTCTTGTGTTCACCTTCGTCGACATAGTCCACCCCATCCTCTCCGTCCAGGAGCCATGCCTCCCATGTCTATTCTGTCCAAGACTCGGGCCTTTAACGTGACCAAACTATTTCACTTTCCGAGACATCACACGGCTCATGGGCCAGATTTCTTCAGTGCTCTGTCCAAGACACGAGCCTTTACACTTCCCGAGACATCACACGGCTCATGGGCCAGATTTCTTCAGTGTTCTGTCCAAGACACGGGCCTCAACATGACCAAACTATTTCACTTTCCGAGACATCACACGGCTCATGGGCCAGATTTCTTCAGTGTTCTGTCCAAAACACGGGCCTTAACATAACCAAACTATTTCACTTTCCGAGACATCACACGGCTCATGGGCCAGATTTATTCCGTGTTCTGTCCAAGACACAAGCCTTTACACTTTCCGAGACATCACACGGCTCATGGGCCAGATTTCTTCAGTGCTCTGTCCAAGACAGGGGCGTTTAACACTTTCCGAGACATCACAAGGCTCATGGGCCAGATTTCTTCAGTGTTCACACCTTGTACAATATCAGTATGTTTCTTCTACCGGCCCACGGTATTCTAATAATTTCTTGCCATATTTAGGTTCAAAATTCCCTAACTTTTCTTGTTTTGTAAATGCCGACTGGCCATTGATGCACATGTTTCCCTCCGACAGACAAATGTCCTCAGCCTGTTCGCTTTAATCTGTTCTCGTTTCTCGTGTCAAACCCGCTGTGCGCCGAAGTGGTTGCGAATGCAATTCGTAATCCCGCATACCGCGTTAGAAACACAGCTGCGGATGATTTTGGAAGCAGGCCGCCTAGCGTTGATTTAGCATACAATGGTATGAGTGCCGGTCGTTCAGAAAGTAATGGCGACTACTGAACGTAAACTTGCCAAGAAATCACATCAGCCAATAAATGATGGGGTTGACTGCGACGTACTGTAAAGAATATGCAACTAACTAACTTCTTGTGTCATACTTCTGAATACTTACAACCCCTACCTTGCCATACTCAGTCTCTGTCTGTCTCCTCTTCAACGTCCGCCATTGCAGTTCATTACGGAGACAGGGTATTCAAATTTACAACGTTTTTAATTCTGATTTTATGTCATTTGTTTTTTTTTTTTTCCCTTTCCCCTTGTTCCAGGAATTTAAAATTAAAATTTTCCCCCCCTTTTGATTTCAAACAATAATTTTCCCTTTCCTTGGCAATTTAACAATTCAAACTTCTCCCTTTTCCTTAAATTTAAAAAATTCAATCCATTATGTTTCCATTAACCCAAAACCCCCCTTTTATCGTTTTTCCCTTTTTAACTTTCAACAATTAAACCTTTTTTTTCCTGAATTTCACAATTACAATCACTTTCATCGCTTTTTTGGTTAACAATTAAAATCCTTCACGCCTTTTTCCCTGTGCAATTTTAAAAACAATTCAAAACTTTTCCCCTTGTTCCTTTGGAATTTCAAAATTACAATCACATTCATGCCTTGTTCCATTAAAAATTTCAAAAATTCAATCCTTTTCCCCCCTTTTTCCTGTGCAATTTCAAAAAAAATCCATTCTCGTTTTTCCCCAAATTTTCAAAAATTTACAATAAATTCATCGCCTTGTTCCAAAAACAATTACAATCACTTCATCCCCTTTGTTCCATGTGCAATTTTAAACAATTACAATCACATTATCGCCTTTTTCCCATGTGAAATTTTAAACAATTACAATCACATTCATCCCCTTTTTTTTCCCCAAAAAAATACATTCATTTTTTTCCCTGTCAATTCAACAAAAAATTACATTCACCCTTGTTTTTTTCCCCCAAAAAAATTTTTCCCTCCCTTTTAAATTAACTTTAAAAAAATCCTTATCCCTTTTTCCTTTTTTTAAAAATTAAAATACATTCATCCCCTTGTTCCATTGCAACTTTCAAAAAAACATTATCCCCTTGTTCCATTGCAATTTCCCAATTACCACATTATCCCCTTGTTCCATTGCAATTTTCAAAAATTACAATCACATTCTCGCCTTTTTCCTTGCAATTTTAAAAATTACAATCACTTTCACCCTGTTCCATTGCAATTTAAAATTACAATCACATTCATCCCCTTTGTTCCTGGCCTTTCAAATTACAACACATTCATCCCCTTTTTTCCGGGTTCAACTTTTTTGTTTTTTTTAAAATTTCAAAAATTTCCCCTTCATGCTTTTCCCTTTTTTCCCAAAAAAAAATCCTTCTTTCCCTTTTCCATTCAACTTTAAACTTAAAATCACTTCCCCCTTTTCATTAAATTTTTTAAAAACAATTCAACATTCATCCCTTTTCCTGTCAATTTAAAAATTAAAATTTACCATCCCTTTTCCTGTCAATTTTCAATTCAACCTTCCCCTTTTCCTGTGCAATTTTCAACAATTACAATACATTCATGCCTTTTTCCCATGCAACTTTCAACAATTACATCACACATCCCCTTGTTCCATTGCAACTTTCAACAATTACAATCACATTCATCGCCTGTTCATGTGCAACTTAAAACAACAAATCACATTCATCGCCCTTGTTCCATGTGCAACTTTCAACACATTACAACATATTCATCGCCTTGTTCCATGTGAAATTTCAACAATACAATCACATCATCGCCTTGTTCCATGTGCAACTTTCAACAATTACAATCACATTCATCGCCTTGTTCCATGTGCAACTTTCAACAATTACAATCACATTCATCGCCTTGATTCCATGTGCAACTTTCAACAATTACAATCACATTCATCGCCTTGTTCCATGTGCAACTTTCAACAATTACAATCACATTCATCGCCTTGTTCCATGTGCAACTTTCAACAATTACAATCACATTCATCGCCTTGTTCCATGTGCAACTTTCAACAAATTACAATCACATTCATCGCCTTGTTCCATGGTGGCAACTTTCAACAATTACATCACATTCATCGCCTTGATTCCATGTGCAACTTTCAACAATTAACAATCACATTCATCGCCTTGTCCATGTGCACTTCAACAATTACAATCACATTCATCGCCTTGTTCCATGTGCAACTTTCAACAATTACAATCACATTCATCGCCTTGTTCCATGTGCAACTTTCAACAATTACAATCACATTCATCGTCTTGATTCCATGGATGTTTTTCACATCACATTCACAATCACATTCAACGCATTTTTTCCAAAGAATACCAAAAGTGGAATCAACCTACGAAACGAGCAACTTAATTTGACAGGTGTGTTCAATTATGCCCAGCTGCATCATGTTTATACTAAACATGTTCGTGTCGAAGATGCATTATCTACATAGAGATCGTCTATGTGCCACCACAAACCGACGAGATTAAGTATGGCACCCACTACCCAGAGATCAAATGGTTTATTACATCACCAAGTCTCCCCAGAAATAGATCTCCCTCTGAATTCAGTCAAATGTGTCGGTCAGTCCAATGTTTGATGTGATATCTCTCTAAGATCGGTTTATTTAGTTTTAAACCATATTAGAATGTTCTACCTTTATCAAGGTCATTATAATTGGGGCTGGGCTGTGGTTTAGTTGCTGGTTTCCAGGGACTTTCTTTGTTTGGTATTTCTTTTCGTTCGGATGTTACGTGTGGTTCATTCATTCATTCATTCATTCATTCATTCATTCATTCAGTAGCATGTCCTTTGCAGAACCTCGCTCCCATAACAACCTTCCGGAAAACTTCACGGTCATAAGCAAGAAGTCCTACGTCTGAAACACCCATCTGGAGACCATCCGCCACATCCTGCACCCATCTTCTCTTTGGTCTTCCCCTTCCTCTCTTTCCGGACATATACCACTCCATTATAGTTCTCACCAAACTTTCATGACGTTTCAGGTGACCAAAATATTTCAATTTTCTTTGTTTTATGGTCTTCAGTAGCCAACCCTCTTCAATATTCAGATCTTGTCGTATGGATACATTTGTTCTTTTCTGTATCTAAGATATTCTTAGAACCCGTCTATAACATTTATATTCAAATGCATTCAAATTTTGTATGATAGTCCTGATAAATAGCCATTAGGAGAACTCATCTCCTTCTTGTCGTTGAGCTCTTCTAGTTTGCTAGATTACTACTTTCCTTCTGTGTATAGCTCGTCGGTAGGCGTCCAGTGGTTTTGCATGTATCACCTTGTACCGGGAGGGCGCGCTTTAGCGATGCTACTCTTGGCCTGCGTGTGCGTGAATAGTCCGTCTGTCCGATAGATATCTGGTTGATCCTGCCAGTAGTCATATGCTTGTCGTTTGTCGATTATCACTACCTTTGTCTTAAAGCTGAAAATCAAAGGAATTGATGGAAGGGCCGTTTGCACGAGGCTCTATTGAGAGCCAATATATACAGGGATAACTGGCCGTGGCAGCCTAACGTCCATTGCATCTGTGTCCGTCTCCAGTCGTCTTGCCATGCTCGCCACTGGAACCAGATGGACGCAGACGAGGGAGTGAGGTTGTCGGAGTTGCGCAACCACTTCCTCACTATAATCCAAACTAAAGCGCAAGTCATTCGTTCTTCATCAAATAAAGATGCAATGAATGAATGGTCCTCATCATTCGTGATGGACGAACATCCATATTGTTTGACAAGTCTTTGCATCTCTTGTTTACTGTCACATGTTACTTCTGTCGTTGTCATATCTTGAAGTTTAAAATTGAAGTATCTCGCCAGATCCTGTTCTTGGCATCTCTTAAGCCCAGCAAAAGGCTGCAACCCCCTCCCCCTCCCCCCTCCCCCCAGTGTCCTTGCATGCTTGTGACATGTACTTGTTCCTAGACAATTTTCTGTCTGTCTTGCTTGCGTATGGCTCTTGAGTATGGTCAGTAATTGACCTCTATGTCTCATATTGCGACCGGGTCAGACTCTTAGAATTACGACATCCAGTTCTATTTCCAAAAGTACCCAATTCAGAGTTTATTAGACTTACGACATTTGATACTGTTTCCAAAAGTGCCCAATTGAGTCTCTTAGAATTACGACATTAAATATTGTTTCCAAATGTACTCTAATTAGAGTTTCTTTAGATTGCAGCATTCAATTCTAGTTCCAAAATTACGTGAGTCGAAGTCTCTTAAAATACTGCATCCCATTCTAGTTTTTAAAAAGCATACCCGTGACGTACAGTTACCACATCCGTGTCCAGTTCCGTATTTCTGAGAGACTCTGATACGGGTACTTCTAGAACTAGAGACCGATGCTGTAATTCTAAGAGACTGATCCGGGTACTTCTAGAACTAGAGACCAATGCTGTAATTCTAAGAGACTGATCCGGGTACTTCTAGAACTAGAGTCCAATGCTGTAATTCTAAGAGACTGATCCAGGTACTTCTAGAACTAGAGACCAATGCTGTAATTCTAAGAGACTGATCCGGGTACTTCTAGAATTAGAGACCAATGCTGTAATTCTAAGAGACTGATCTGGGTACTTCTAGAACTAGAGACCAATGCTGTAATTCTAAGAGACTGGTCCGGGTACTTCTAGAACTAGAGACCAATGCTGTAATTCTAAGAGACTGATCCGGGTACTTCTAGAACTAGAGACCAATGCTGTAATTCTAAGAGACTGATCCGGATACTTCTAGAACTAGAGACCAATGCTGTAATTCTAAGAGACCGATCCGGGTACTTCTAGAACTAGAGACCGATGCTGTAATTCTAAGAGACTGATCCGGGTACTTCTAGACTTAGAGATCGATGCTGTAATTCTAAGAGACTGATCCGGGTACTTCTAGAACTAGAGACCAATGCTGTAATTCTAAGAGACTGATCCGGGTACTTCTAGAACTAGAGACCAATGCTGTAATTCTAAGAGACTGATCCGGGTACTTCTAGACTTAGAGATCGATGCTGTAATTCTAAGAGACTGATCCGGGTACTTCTAGAACTAGAGATCGATGCTGTAATTCTAAGAGACTGATCCGGGTACTTCTAGAACCGATGCTGTAATTCTAAGAGATTGATCTGCTTACTTCTAGACCTAGAGACCGATGCTTTAATTCTAAGAGACTGATCCGGGTACTTCTAGACTTAGAGATCGATGCTGTAATTCAAAGAGACTGATCCGGGTACTTCTGGAACTAGAGACCGATGCTGTAATTCTAAGAGACTGATCCGGGTACTTCTAGAACTAGAGACCAATGCTGTAATTCTAAGAGACTGATCCGGGTACTTCTAGAACTAGAGACCAATGCTGTAATTCTAAGAGACTGATCCGGGTACTTCTAGAACTAGAGACCAATGCTGTAATTCTAAGAGACTGATCCGGGTACTTCTAGAACTAGAGACGGATGCTGTAATTCTAAGAGACTTCGCCCGTTAATTGAAAATGACCGTTGTGTTTATTTGTTGACATATTTTGTAAAAATGTTTCTAAATTATTGATTGCTTTTTGTAGTCTTCCGCCATATCTACTGGCCTGTGTCGCGCAGTAAGGACTGAACTGTCAACAAACAAATGGTTATAGTTCCACCTCTCCAAGTATAGGGTGTAGTTTTAATGACAGTGAGGTTTTTGAAAATATTGCCTTTCCAAGTTTTCTATTTACCTGTTATGTTGCACGAACTCCACAGAGGGTGAATTCAAAACTTGGAACGGGAATATTTTCAAAAACCCAACAGTCAGTAAAAATAACCCTATAATTATATTCGTTATTCCTGGAGTAGCGATTGTTGTTATTATTGTCAGTATATTTGTTATTAAATCTTGTTCATGCTTTTGTTTTGTTATGAAGCACCTTTTATAAACAATACTGAAAAAGTAACACACGTAGTATATTATGGTGTTCGTCTCAGACATGATGTGCACATATATACATATATGGTCGTCCTCTGTTGCCTGGTTCTACAGGCACAAGCCACACTGACTCCGCAGCCATCTCTGTAATTTGATATTATGATATTGTGATGACGCTTTCATAACACTGGTACTCACGCAAACCTCAGGTCCTGTATGACATCACACTGATGTTGGACAACAGGATGTCTTCATCCGACATACAGGACTTCGCGTTGGAGCTCAAGCCAACGAACACAAGCAAGCAAGCAAGCATAACACTGGGAGATGTGTGAAAGTCAAAGGAAATTAAACTTGCCACCAAACTTCGAATACTTAACTCCAATGTTGAATCGGTATTACTGTATGGATCAGACACACGGAGGACGAGTACAAGAATTACCAATACGCTGCAAATAGTCATTGATTGTGTCTGCGCAGAATAGTGTGACAGAGGCGGTATGACGGAGTCACCAATGTGGTGGTTTTCGGGGAGAAATAAGAACATTCCAGTGAATCAAGACATGAGGAGAAGACGCTACGCTGGATAGACACAAGCTGAGACAATCTGAGGAAAGTATAACTAGACACTCTCTTGTCTGGAACCTACAAGATAGGACACACACTGAGAAAATCTGAGGAAAGTATAACTAGACACTCTCTTGTCTGGAACCTACAAGATAGGACACAAGCTGAGAAAATCTGAGGACAATATAACTAGACACTCTCTTGTCTGGAACCTACAAGATAGGACACAAGCTGAGAAAATCTGAGGACAATATAACTAGACACTCTCTTGTCTGGAACCTACAAGATAGGACACAAGCTGAGAAAATCTGAGGACAATATAACTAGACACTCTCTTGTCTGGAACCTACAAGATAGGACACAAGCTGAGAAAATCTGAGGAAAGTATAACTAAACACTCTCTTGTCTGGAACCTACAAGATAAGACACAAGCTGAGACAATCTGAGGACAATATAACTAGACACTCTCTTGTCTGGAACCTACAAGATAGGACACAAGCTGAGAACATCTGAGGACAATATAACTAGACACTCTCTTGTCTGGAACCTACAAGATAGGACACAAGCTGAGAAAATCTGAGGACAATATAACTAGACACTCTCTTGTCTGGAACCTACAAGATAGGACACAAGCTGAGAAAATCTGAGGACAATATAACTAGACACTCTCTTGTCTGGAACCTACAAGATAGGACACAAGCTGAGAAAATCTGAGGAAAGTATAACTAAACACTCTCTTGTCTGGAACCTACACAGTGAAGGAAATAGTGGGAGATCTAAATGCACACTGGGGAGAGATTTGCAGACATAGATTATAGTCTATT
The DNA here is from genome assembly GCA_014155875.1 of Cepaea nemoralis. Classification (NCBI taxonomy): domain Eukaryota; kingdom Metazoa; phylum Mollusca; class Gastropoda; order Stylommatophora; family Helicidae; genus Cepaea; species Cepaea nemoralis. The sequence goes on along the minus strand of JACEFZ010027991.1, from coordinate 290,851 downwards.
TACTTTTGTCTGCCCCAATATAAAATTCCATATCTCAGTAACCACCTGAGGGAAAATGATGAGATTTAGCATATAACCTCTTCATTATGTCCACCCAACAAAAAAATATTCTTTTGGAGATTGTATGGCAGATTTCAAAGTTTGTTTCTGTGCGGTACATAATTTACGGAGCAGAGATGAAGTGCACAGTATTAAATGTATTACGTCTTCACACGGAAACATTAGCGTTGAATAGTTAATTTTGTCGCGGGACAAGGGATTGGCCTTATGACAAGAGCCTCGCGTAGTGGAACGGGGCATTGCTGTAAAACAAGTTTGTTAGCGAGAAATCACTAGTTTTTCACCAAAACATCAAAGAAATGTCGCCGCTTTCCATGACTTAAGTTATCTTTTGGACCTATCAAAGATATATTCCTTGGGTGGAAGTAAATATAAGACGGCAGGGAAATTTTCATAACGATGCAACAGACAGGTTTCAAAATAATTGATCGTGAATGAAAGCATTCACTTCTGGAAAGACTATAGCAGATTCGGTGCCAAACAATTAGGTTTGGACACAAACAAACATTAATGGCGAAAAATGGGAAGTGAGGGTGTGTCGCAGTATGAATGGTAGCAGACATGTTGTGTCATAACGCAGTACGACATTTAGGAATATATACACCCATGGCAGATATGGTAAGTCGCTTAAGACCATTCATCATCCCATGGTAAACCATTCATCGTTCCATGGTAAACCATTCATCATCCCATGGTAAACCATTCATCATCCCATGGTAAACCATTCATCATCCCATGGTAAACCATTCATCATCCCATGGTAAACCATTCATCATCCCATGGTAAACCATTCATCATCCCATGGTAAACCAATTCATCATCCCATGGTAAACCATTCATCATCCCATGGTAAACCATTCATCATCCCATGGTAAACCATTCATCATTCCCATGGTAAACCATTCATCATCCCATGGTAAACCATTCATCATCCCATGGTAAACCATTCATCATCCCATGGTAAACCATTCATCATCCCATGGTAAACCATTCATCATCCCATGGTAAACCATTCATCATCCCATGGTAAACCATTCATCATCCCATGGTAAACCATTCATCATCCCATGGTAAACCATTCATCATCCATGGTAAACCATTCATCATCCCATGGTAAACCATTCATCATCCCATGGTAAACCATTCATCATCCCATGGTAAACCATTCATCATCCCATGGTAAACCATTCATCATCCCATGGTAAACCATTCATCATCCCATGGTAAACCATTCATCATCCCATGGTAAACCATTCATCATCCCATGGTAAACCATTCATCATCCCATGGTAAACCATTCATCATCCCATGGTAAACCATTCATCATCCCATGGTAAACCATTCATCATCCCATGGTAAAACCATTCATCATCCCATGGTAAACCATTCATCATCCCATGGTAAACCATTCATCATCCCATGGTAAACCATTCATCATCCCATGGTAAACCATTCATCATCCCATGGTAAACCATTCATCATCCCATGGTAAACCATTCATCATCCCATGGTAAACCATTCATCATCCCATGGTAAACCATTCATCATCCCATGGTAAACCATTCATCATCCCATGGTAAACCATTCATCATCCCATGGTAAACCATTCATCATCCCATGGTAAACCATTCATCATCCCATGGTAAACCATTCATCATCCCATGGTAAACCATTCATCATCCCATGGTAAACCATTCATCATCCCATGGTAAACCATTCATCATCCCATGGTAAACCATTCATCATCCCATGGTAACCATTCATCATCCCATGGTAAACCATTCATCATCCCATGGTAAACCATTCATCATCCCATGGTAAACCATTCATCATCCCATGGTAAACCATTCATCATCCCATGGTAACCATTCATCATCCCATGGTAAACCATTCATCATCCCATGGTAAACCATTCATCATCCCATGGTAAACCATTCATCATCCCATGGTAAACCATTCATCATCCCATGGTAAACCATTCATCATCCCATGGTAAACCATTCATCATCCCATGGTAAACCATTCATCATCCCATCAGTTAACTTGGGCGGACATGGAGAAAGCCACGGGAGATAGCACGCGACAGCACGTGACAGGACGGCTTGGCGCGAGCTGTTGTGCCCCAATGAGGGTTAAAGGGCAATAGAAGAAGAGGAATCACAAGCTTCTTCTTTTGTCACTTTTGAAGTCAAGCGTCGTGGGGAGAAACAGAGCCCGATGGGTGGCACTGGATAGTGTCATTCCGTGTGGTTGTACAATGTCTTTGATGTCGTCAATCGATTTTCTTCTCTTGCGTCCTCTTGCTCTCGTTTCAGATCTTCTTTGGTGTAGGACCAGTGCTGGTAATTGATTGTGTTGCATTCTAACGAGATGGCTGACGTTTCCCTGTCTCTCCTCCTCTCTCATTTTCCTGCTGTGACATTTTCTCGCTGTGGCGACATTTTCCAGCTTTCCCTTCTCATGGCCTGCCCAAACAACTTCTACTGTCCCCATCTGACGCCAGTAACCAATTCTCTTTGTGAGTTAACTTCTTTCAATATATTTTCATCGCTCGTTCTATCCGGTTATATAATTCTTATCATTCTTCTATAAAACCACATATCCGAAGATTCCAAATAATTCCTCACTTGTCTGCTAATTGTCCACGACCCTCTTCTGTATATCAGGGTTCGCTCAATATAACTCTTAAGAACTCGAGTCCTCACATCGATGACAGCTATATTAGGTTACAATGTTATTGTTCCTTCCCCATGGGCTCGGTTGGGTTCCCTATGGGAGTCTCTGTGGCGAAGTGGTCAAGCCGTTTGACTCGGGCTCCGAAGGTTGTGGTTCGATTCCGGGCCGCGTCCTTCGGTTCACGAGTGAAATTTTTCGGAGACTCCTGTGGGTCGTCGCTAGAGCTATGGAGTTCGTGCTTTGTGCGACGCTTTCCGCGCTGCGGAAAGAGACTGAGCCATATGGGATAAAACCCGGTGCAATGAAGTCGACTTTTAAGCAACGTTTATATGAGTTCGGCTAGCACACGACATTGTACCGCCTTTACTTCCCAATATATTTTCTGGTAACCATTTTTATGCCGAGCTGGCAGCCCAGGTAAATGAACAGAATATCCACCACTCTAGGGTTTCGAACATACGCTGACTGCGTCACCAGGGAAGAGTACTAGACACGGCGGTACAACGGCTCCCACACATACGTGTGATCTAGGTTAACATATGAAGATAGAATATCCACCACTCTAGGGTTTCGAACATATGCTGACTGCGTCACCAGGGAAGAGTACTAGCCACGGCGGTACAACGGCTCCCACACATCCGCGTGATCTAGGTTAACATATGAAATCTACTTTAGTGTACATTGCTGACCACTTCACTCCTCAACTCATTCACTGCCAAGGATTCCACATTGCATTTGTTGGTGACTCCTCACAGTATATACTTTTCGTATACTCCATATGCCGCATGCAATTGTTACACTTTTCCTCCCTACTCCAATTTTTACTTTAACCCATTCTGTCTCATATTGTTAGCATGCTTCGTCTTCAGACCCACCGTTTTTGCTAGCCTGTTCTGCTAGTAGTAATTGTGTGGGGTAAAACTGGTTAAAATACTAGCGACCAGTGACAACAAGAGTTAATGCATCCTCCCTCTTGTGTAACTATTATGTAACATATCACTGTCGTTAGATTAACTCATTTACTCCATGCCTCATAGACTACAATATGGCCGTTGGCTGTGTACAACATCGGAAATTGTGCAGAGATCTGCAGATGGAAGATTTAACCACTTTAGTGAATCACCGTTTCATGGATAACAAGCAGCTGTCAGAATGGCTAGTTAAACATTAAATTGGTTTGAGACGGAAAGGGAAATAAAACACAGGTGCATTTAGTCCCCTTGCTTTTTCAACGTCTGCAGAGAATGTGAGAACAAATGTCAGACACCATCCACGTCTGGGGGAAATTCATTGTCCTGTCTATGTCTGACGTCTGGGGGAAATTCATTGTCCTGTCTATGTCTGACTTCTGGTGGACAAATCCACGTATTGTTGACTGTGAAGCCAAGATATTCAGTTTGGGACATTTTCGGTATCTTCATTGATGAATGTAATTTTTGGTTGGTAGGAGAAATATCTACTGAAATAATAACGCGGGAAATGTTATCATACCTACTGCGAGTAATTATATAGTATATTATAATATCTATTGCGGGTAATTATATGGTACTTCTTCTTCTTCTTCTTCGTTCATCCGGAGTTTTTTTTTCGGATGTGATTGCGTTGTGCCTGTTTACAGCAGAGCTGCGTTCTTGCGCCGTTAGGCCGACACATCCGACTTCTGCAGGCATTTGTTGACCGGGTTAACCTTCCCGGGGGGTATATGGTACTATTATAATATCTATTGAAGTACTAACATGGAAATATTATAATATATATTTTGCGGGTAATTATATGGTACTATTATAATAACTATTGCAAGCAATTATATGGTACTATTATAATATCTACTGCAGCTACTAACGTGAAAATATTACAATATCTATTGCAAGTAATAACATAGAACTATTATAATATCTACTGCAAATAACATAACGGAAATATTATAATTTCTGCTGCAAGAAATAACACATGAATAGTATAATATATACTGCAAGTAAACAAATTAGAATATTATAATATATACTGGAAGTAATAAAATAAACGTGTTATAATATCTAATGCAAATAATAAATATTATAATATCTGCTGCATGTAATAACACATAAATATTATAATAGCTACTACAAGTAATAAAATAAAACTATAATGATATCTACTTCAAGTAAACAGATATAATTATTATCATAATTACAACAAGTAAAAATATAGAATTATTATCATTGTTACCACACGTAAATGAAGATTTAATTATTATCACACTTAATGCAAGCAATAACACTGATTCCTCTCAGTTTTCGTCCTTGTACGGGAATGTTTGACTTCAGATGCACTACTGCGGGATCAGAGACGCGGGAACGGCGAGGGGGAAGCCGTGTTAGTATGTCAATATTCGTCTATGTTTTCTTCCCTATGTTTTTTCCCGCTATGATTTCTTCTTTATGTTTTCTATCCCTATGTTTCGTTTTTATGTTTTATTCCATGTTTTCTATCCGTTTATTTTCTTTCTTATGTTTTCTATGTAGATGAACAAATAAGGAAGAACTTGGACGCAACAGAGATGTGGTTCCCGTGATGACTATTGCGAATACCTTGGACTGCCAGAGATGGCCTAACGACGATTGCCTAAAAGAGTATAATGAAACAAGAACTAGAAAATAGACAACAATAAGAAAGAGAGAAACAGCTTTCTTTGGTCATGTGATGAGAAGCGAGGCATTGGAGAACATCGTGACAACTGGAAAGATCGAGGGGAAGAGAGGCAGAGGCAGACCAAGAGAAATGATGCTGGATGGATTGAGACAATGGCATGGAGGAATATCATCACCAGAGTTGATCCACAACACCAAGATAGATGGAGAAACATGAATGCCTACGCCAGCTGGCAGGGCACTTGATGATGATGGTGATGATGTTTTCTATCCCTTTATCTTGTTTTCCTTTATTTTCTAGCCCTACATTTTCTTTCCCATATTTGTATTCCCTTTATTTTCTTTCCTATGTATCGAGCAAACAGATCAGAAATGTTTGACAAAATATATAACACAAAAATATTAGAGATGTTGGACCACCAAAAAAAAAATAATAATAATAAGATAACAAAAATATGAGAAGTGTTGGAGAAAAGAGAAAAAGAAGTCAAACATGTTGGAGAACAGAACAAACAGATCGGATATATTGGAGAAAAAAAGAACAAACAGATTTGAAATGTTGAAGAAAAGAGAACAAATCTGAGATGATGGAGAAAAGAGAACAAACAAATCAGAAATATTGGAGAAATGAGAATAAACAGATCAAAATGTTGGAGAACAGAACAAACACGCAAACTTTAGTCCATCACTACTAGAAGTAGTGAGTGTGTGTGTATGTGTGTGTGTGTGTGTGCTCGCGCGCGCGTCAAGTACTATTTCTGAGTCCAAAGCGAGAGAGCGCAAAAACAAAAAGCCAAAAATATTTTTTGGGATAAAAGAAAACACAGATACGACACGTTGGACAAAACAACGAATAAATCAGAAATGTTGGAGAAAAGAACCCACAGATAAAAAATGTTGGACACAAGAACAAATGGATTAGAAATGTTGGAGAACAGAACAAACAGATAAAACATACTGGACAAAAGAACAAATAAATCAGAAATGTTGGAGAAAAGAAGTGATAAAAACATGTTGGACAAAAGAACAAATAGATCATAAATGTTGGAGAAAAGAACAAACAGATCCAACAACAACTCAATACTGGAGAATGTTGGTTATTAAGACACACACAAAAGGGGGGAGGGGAAGGAGAGGGAATTATGCATGTCCTCTGCAGGACGTTTTCAATCAACCCTGTGTTGATTTTATAAGCAACTATGAGTTCAGTAGCTTGCCATTGCTTTCTGAATGAGAAGTCAACTTAAATGAGGCAAATAAAATATGCTGGAATCGAAAACAGACATGAGTCTAGAAAATATGATGATGGCGGGAAGGGTAGCTGGAAGACGTGGAAGAGAAAGACATATCGTAGGTGAATGTAGTAGGTAACTTACACATGACAGCAACAGCGGCAGGACAGCAGCAGAGACAATACAGCAACAGAGACAGGACAGCAACAGCGGCAGGACAGCAGCAGAGGCAGGGCAGCAACAGAGGCAGGACAGCAACAGAGACAGGACAGCAACAGAGGCAGGACAGTAACAGAGGCAGGACAGCAACAGAGGCAGGACAGCAACAGAGGGAGGACAGCAACAGAGGGAGGACAGCAACAGAGGGAGGACAGCAACAGAGGGAGGACAGCAACAGAGGGAGGACAGCAACAGAGGGAGGACAGCAACAGAGGGAGGACAGCAACAGAGGCAGGACAGTAACAGAGGCAGGACAGCAACAGAGGCAGGACAGCAACAGAAGCAGGACAGTTGGCTAGCCATAGAGAGGAACTTCTAAAGACAGCTATGAGGGTACAGCTCTGCACAGAGACAAGCCTCGGGGAGAATGAGTGCAGGTATAAAACTTGAAAGCACAACAGAAAGGACTACAGCTATGCTCCAAGACAACTGCCTGCTGCTTTATGTGGCGCAAGGTTGAAATCATGAAGATATATTTAGAGCTGATTGTATTCAATTTCATGATATTTCACAAAGTTCTGTTTATAGCGATGCGCGGCGTGACATTCAGACGGGAGACAACTTTGCAGATATAGACAAATTTCAAGCCAACGAAACAAGAAGCAATGCGCCGCTTTATTTTTCTTTTTTCGTATATCCTTTACAGGACATCGCTCTCAACACCAGCATTTTAACGCTGTTGTTGATTTCTTGGCAAGATTACGCTCAGTAGTTTGCCATTGCTTTCTGAGCGGCCGGCTCACTTATCCCGTAAGTCACCAACGCGGCGAGAACGCACGGCTTTATAGAGGTTTATATATAGCTACCTCAAACATGGCGTCTGAGATTTCCGTATACAGAAACTTCGTGCATGATTTTCACTTGTGCTTCTTTTTTAACATTCGTTCGCTTTGATCTCAAGCGTAGTCCATACACGTGCTACGATGTTTAGTGCACCGGACTGATTTTTGCGTGTAGATTAGCTTTCCCCATTACCAGTGTCCCTCGCCATCAGGCGAACCCACTCCGACTTCTGAGGTACTAGTTATTTATTCCCCCAAGTCAAGGACGAGAAGTCAACATTTTAATCCAACTGACATGTGTAGGGGTTGAATCCGTTACCTTGGTATCAGCGCACCGGATGTTTTGAGAACAAGTGCTCTAGCATATTTCTAGTATGGCGTAAGGTGTACAGAAATGTCCTTGACCGCATTAACATATTTTATGGAGCTGTGGCCAGGGAGTTGCGGACGCAATTCACAATCCCGCATACCGCGTTAGAATCACAGCCGCTGGTGATTTGGAAGCAGACGGTCATACAATGGTATGAGTGCCGGTCGATCAGAAAGAAATAGCAAACTACTGAACATAAACTTGCCAAGAAATCCCAAAACTTCTGGGGTTGGCTACGGCGTCCAGTAAAGGATATAAAACTACCGTCTTTTTTAAAACTTATATTTTACAATTCTCTTTGCAAAAACCTTGCGATATATTTTCCACGGAACTGGCTACACAGCTCCAAACATGACATTGTACATGTAGTAAACTGTGTCTGTTAATGTTTATTTATTGCAAGATATTTTAGAATTCATTGAATTGGCCCCTTGCCATCTTAACCGATGATAGTTTTGATACTTTGTGCCTCAACAAAGGCATAATAATTAAAACTCCGGGGAGGAGTTGGTCCCTCTCTTAGCACACAGCCGGGGAAATTTGAAGACATGTGTTCCTATGCAGTATGATTCCCTCTCTCGGCCTGTTATTTACCCCAGAGGAAAGGTAACACCAATAATCGGGAACAAGACAGCTGCAAAACTACAGTGCCAGCAAAGAAAGTCTAATGTTCCCCTGTGGGGCTTCGCCCCTAGATCTTACTTTCCTAAACTTAGGGCCTTTTCCCCCTGCCAGGGCATTTGTCTTTACGTTGCTGTCCCCCGCATGAGGGGAAAGCTTGTCCCCCCAGTTGCGCCCCTCTGCAGGGAATGCCCTCTTTTTAGAAAAAGTGCTTATATATTTTATATAGGCCACCGCTTTGAACTCAAGCGTAGTCCATATACACTATTTATAGTAATTATGGACTGAATTTTGCCTGTGGGTTACCTTTCCTTTTTAACAGTGTCCCTCGCCATCAGGCGAATCCACTCTGACTTCAGAGGTACTTGTAATTTACGTCCCCAAGTCAAGGACGATAGGTCACCATTTTAGTCCAGCTGTCCGGTGTAGGGGTTGCACCGTTTACATCGGGTTCAGCACACCGGATGTTTAAGAACATGCGTTCCTATCCATTCGGCCATGCGGACCTCCACTTATATGTTATTTTTTACAGCAGTCGGGGCTATTTTAGATACTATACTCCTTAGAACAAAATAGGATATGCCATTTTAGAATGTGTTCTGTAGAACAAACATTGATATGCCATTTTACAATGTGTTCTGTAGAACAAAATATGACATGTCATTGTAGAATGTGGTCTATAGAACAAACTATGACATGTCATTGTAGAATGTGGTCTATAGAACAAACTATGACATGTCATTGTAGAATGTGGTCTATAGAACAAAATATGTCAGTTCATTGTAAAGTGTGGTATAGAACAAACTATGACATGTCATTGTAGATTGTGGTCTATAGAACAAAATATGACATGTCATTGTAGAATGTGGTCTATAGAACAAAATATGTCAGTTCATTGTAGAGCGTGGTATAGAACAAACTATGACATGTCACTGTAGAACATAGTGACTTACGAGAGTATGGAGCCGGTGGCTCAGAAAGTCGTGGCGTGCTGATGAGCGTAATCTAGCCTAGGAATCAACATACAGATGAAAGATGCTGGTGTTGACCGCAATATCCTGAAACAGGATGGAAACGTCGGAAAAATAAACAAACTGTAGAACATGGTCTATAGAACAAAATATAACATGCCAATGTAGAATGTGTTCTATGATCTGTGGAACAAAAAAATGACATGTTATTGTAGAATCTGTTATATATAGAAAAATATACATGTAATTTATAATGTGTTTTATAGAACAAAATTAGAACGTGTTCTATAGAACAAAATTTGAAATGCTTTCGTAAAATATGTTCTAAAGAAAAAAATATAACAAGCCCTTGTGGAATGTGATCTACATAATAAATTATGACAAGGATGTGGTTTATAGGACAAAATATGATATGTCATTTTAGAATGTGATCTACGTAATAAAATATGATAAGGATGTGGTTTATAGGACAAAATATGACATGTCATTTTAGAATATATTCTATAGAATAAAATATGACAATGATGTGGTTTATAGGACAAAATATGACATGTCATTTTAGAATGTATTCTATAGAATAAAATATGACAATGATGTGGTTTATAGGACAAAATATGACATGTCATTTTAGAATGTATTCTATAGAATAAAATATGACAATGATGTGGTTTATAGGACAAAATATAACATGTCATTTTAGAATGTATTCTATAGAATAAAATATGGCAATGATGTGTTTTATAGGACAAAATTTGACATGTCATTTTAGAATGTATTCTATAGAATAAAATATGACAATGATGTGGTTTATAGGACAAAATATGACATGTCATTTTAGAATGTGTTCTATAGAATAAAATATGACAATGATGTGGTTTATATGACAAAATATGACATGTCATTTTAGAATGTGATCTACATAATAAAATATGATAATGATGTGGTTTATAGGACAAAATATGACATGTCATTTTAGAATGTGATCTACATAATAAAATATGACAATGATGTGGTTTATAGGACAAAATATGACATGTCATTTTAGAATGTGATCTACATAATAAAATATGACAATGATGTGGTTTATAGGACAAAATATGACATGTCATTTTAGAGTGTATTCTATAGAATAAAATATGACAATGATGTGGTTTATATGACAAAATATGACATGCCATTTTAGAATGTGATCTACATAATAAAATATGACAATGATGTGGTTTAGGACAAAATTTGACATGTCATTTTAGAATGTATTCATGAATAAAATATGACAATGATGTGGTTTTATGACAAAATATGACATGTCATTTAGAATTGATCTAATAATAATTAATATTTTGAATGTCATTACTAGGTGAATGTAGTAGGTTAACTTACACATGACAGCAACAAGCGGCAGGACAGCAGCAGAGACAATACAGACAACAGAGACAGGACAGCAACAGCGGCAGGACAGCAGCAGAGGCAGGGCAGCAACAGAGCAGGACAGCAACAGGAGACAGGACAGCAAACAGAGGCAGGACAGTAACAGAGGCAGGACAGCAACAGAGGCAGGACAGCAACAGAGGAGGACAGCAACAGAGGGAGGACAGCAAACAGAGGAGAGGACAGCAACAGAGGAGGACAGCAACAGAGGGAGGACAGCAACAGAGGGGAGGACAGCAACAGAGGGAGGACAGCAACAGAGGCAGGACAGTAACAGAGGTAGGACAGCACAAGAGGCAGGACAGCAACAGAAGCAGGAGCCAGTGGCTAGCCATAGAGAGGAACTTCTAAAGACAGCTATGAGGGTACAGCTCTGCACAGAGACAAGCCTCGGGGAGAATGAGTGCAGGTATAAAACTTGAAAGCACAACAGAAAGGACTAAGCTATGCTCCAAGACAACTGCCTGCTGCTTTTATGTGGCGCAAGGTTGAAATCATGAAGATATATTTAGAGCTGATTGTATTCAATTTCATGATATTTCACAAAGTTCTGTTTATAGCGATGCGCGGCGTGACATTCAGACGGGAGACAACTTTGCAGATATAGACAAATTTCAAGCCAACGAAACAAGAAGCAATGCGCCGCTTATTTTTTCTTTTTTCGTATATCCTTTACAGGACATCGCTCTCAACACCAGCATTTTAACGCTGTTGTTGATTTCTGGCAAGATTACGCTCAGTAGTTTGCCATTGCTTTCTGAGCGGCCGGCTCACTTATCCCGTAAGTCACCAAACGCGGCGAGAACGCACGGCTTTATAGAGGTTTATATATAGCTACCTCAAACATGGCGTCTGAGATTTCCGTATACAGAAACTTCGTGCATGATTTTCACTTGTGCTTCTTTTTTTAACATTCGTTCGCTTTGATCTCAAGCGTAGTCCAACACGTGCTACGATGTTTAGTGCACCGGACTGATTTTTGCGTGTAGATTAGCTCTCCCCATTACCAGGTCCCTCGCCATCAGGCGAACCCACTCCGACTTCTGAGGTACTAGTTATTTATTCCCCCAAGTCAAGGACGAGAAGTCACATTTTATCCAATGACATGTGTAAGGGTTGAATCCGTTACCTTGGTATCAGCGCACGGATGTTTTGAGAACAAGTGCTCTAGCATATTTCTAGTATGGCGTAAGGTGTACAGAAATGTCCTTGACCGCATTACATATATTTATGGAGCTGTGGCCAGGGAGTGCGGACGCAATTCACAATCCCGCATACCGCGTTAGAATCACAGCCGCTGGTGATTTGGAAGCAGACGGTCATACAATGGTATGAGTGCCGGTCGATCAGAAAGAAATAGCAAACTACTGAACATAAACTTGCCAAGAAATCCCAAAACTTCTGGGGTTGGCTACGGCGTCCAGTAAAGGATATAAAACTACCGTCTTTTTTAAAACTTATATTTTACAATTCTCTTTGCAAAAACCTTGCGATATATTTTCCACGGAACTGGCTACACAGCTCCAAACATGACATTGTACATGTAGTAAACTGTTCTGTTAATGTTTATTTATTGCAAGATATTTTAGAATTCATTGAATTGGCCCCTTGCCATCTTAACCGATGATAGTTTGATACTTTGTGCCTCAACAAAGGCATAATAATTACAACTCCAGGGATGGAGTTGTGCCTCTCTATAGCACACAGCCTGGGCTGAATTGTAAGACCATGTGTTGCCTATGCAGTATGATTCCCTCTCTCGGCCTGTCTAGTTTACTCCAGAGGAAAGGTAACACCAATACATCTGGAACAAGACAGCTGCAGAAGCTACAGTGCCAGCAAAGCAATGCTCTAAATGTTCGCCTGTCGGAGCTTCGACCCTAGATCAGTTACTTACCTAAGCTTAGGGCCTTGTCTGCCCTGCCATGACATTTAGTCTTTACGTTGCATGTCCTCGCATGAGGGTAACGCTTGTACCCTCCCAGTTGCGCCCCTCTGCAGGAATGCCCTCTTTATAGAAATAAGTGGCTTTATATATTTATATATATGCGCTCACTCGCTTTGAACTCAAGCGTAGTCCATATACACTATTTATAGTAATTATGGACTGAATTTTGCCTGTGGGTTACCTTTCCTTTTTAACCGTGTCCCTCGCCATCAGGCCGAATCCACTCTGACTTCAGAGGTACTTGTAATTTACGTCCCAAGTCAAGGACGATAGGCTCACCATTTTAGTCCAGCTGTCCGGTGTAGGGGTTGCACCGTTTACATCGGGTTCAGCACACCGGATGTTTAAGAACATGCGTTCCTATCCATTCGGCCATGCGGACCTCCACTTATATGTTATTTTTTACAGCAGTCGGGGCTATTTAGTACTATACTCCCTTAGAACAAACTATGATATGCCATTTTAGAATGTGTTCTGTAGAACAAACTATGATATGCCATTTTACAATGTGTTCTGTAGAACAAAATATGACATGTCATTGTAGAATGTGGTCTATAGAACAAACTATGACATGTCATTGTAGAATGTGGTCTATAGAACAAACTATGACATGTCATTGTAGAATGTGGTCTATAGAACAAAATATGTCAGTTCATTGTAAAGTGTGGTATAGAACAAAATATGACATGTCATTGTAGAATGTGGTCTATAGAACAAAATATGACATGTCATTGTAGAATGTGGTCTATAGAACAAAATATGTCAGTTCATTGTAGAGCGTGGTATAGAACAAACTATGACATGTCACTGTAGAAAATAGTTTTTTGACTTACGAGAGTATGGAGCCGGTGGCTCAGAAAGTCGTGGCTTGCTGATGAGGGTAAATCTAGCCTAGGAATCAACATACAGATGAAAGATGCTTGTGTTGACCGCAATATCCTGAAACAGGATGGAAACGTCGGAAAAAAATAAACAAACTGTAGAACATGGTCTATAGAACAAAATATAACATGCCAATGTAGAATGTGTTCTATGATCTGTGGAACAAAAAAATGACATGTTATTGTAAATCTGTTATATATAGAAAAATATACATGTAATTATAATGTGTTTTATAGAACAAAAATTAGAACGTGTTCTATAGAACAAAAATTTGAAATGCTTTCGTAAAATATGTTCTAAAGAAAAAAATATAACAAGCCCTTGTGGAATGTGATCTACCTAATAATTATGACAAGGATGTGGTTTATAGGACAAAATATGATATGTCATTTTAGAATGTGATCTACGTAAAATATATGATAAGATGTGGTTTATAGGACAAAATATGACATGTCATTTTAGAATATATTCTATAGAATAAAATATGACAATGATGTGGTTTATAGGACAAAATATGACATGTCATTTTAGATGTATTCTATAGAATAAAATATGACAATGATGTGGTTTATAGGACAAAATATGACATGTCATTTTAGAATGTTTCTATAGAATAAAATATGACAATGATGTGGTTTATAGGACAAAATATAACATGTCATTTTAGAATGTATTCTATAGAATAAAAATATGGCAATGATGTGTTTTATAGGACAAAATTGACATGTCATTTTAGAATGATTCTATAGAATAAATATGACAATGATGTGGTTTTAGGACAAAATATGACATGTCATTTTAGAATGTGTTCTATAGAATAAAATATGACAATGATGTGGTTTATATGACAAAATATGACATGTCATTTTAGAATGTGATCTACATAATAAAATATGATAATGATGTGGTTTATAGGACAAAATATGACATGTCATTTTAGAATGTGATCTACATAATAAAATATGACAATGATGTGGTTTATAGGACAAAAATAGACATGTCATTTTAGAATGTGATCTACATAATAAATATGACAATGATGGGTTTATAGGACAAAATATGACATGTCATTTTAGAGTGTATTCTATAGAATAAAATATGACAATGATGTGGTTTATATGACAAAATATGACATGCCATTTTAGAATGTGATCTACATAATAAAATATGACAATGATGGGTTTATAGGACAAAATTTGACATGTTCTTTAGAATGTATCTATAGAATAAAATATGACAATGATGTGGTTTTTATGACAAAATATGACATGTCATTTTAGAATGTGATCTACATAATAAAATATGAAATGTCATTGTAGAATGTGGTCTTTATATCAGACTATGACGAGCGGTTTTAGAACGTGTTTTTTGAAGCAACTGAAACATGCCTTATTGACAGCAAAACTTTGTGTGTGTTATATTGATGTATATTAAACAGTTGTTACTAACAAAACACCACTTGTGTTTGTGTTGTTCAGGAAAATAAGTGTGTGATCGAGTGAGGTTAAAATAAAATAAAAAAACAAGTAACTGAAATCGTTACCTTTTTTTTTAATCCACGACAATTCGCGACCAGGCGATGCAATTATCTACACTGATGGTTCTGTGGCAAGAGGTGAAAAGAAGTGCCTAGAGGTTCATGGTGTGGTTGGTGGACGGTGTTTGGTGCAGGAGAGCATGGGTATGATACCGCAACATCTAGTTGAGAACTGAGGTGGAGGAAGTCACAGCGTTGTTCCGCTAGCTGGAGGACAAAACCGTACATTCATGACGAGATTGTAACGGGCTCACAAAGTATGATGAGAAAGGTGAAGGCAGGCATGCTTCGAGCAGAGTGACAGGCTTCCATTCAACAATCTGTTGGATTTTCCTCCAGGACATGCTGGTGTGGTGGGAAACGAGCAGGTGGACAGATTGGCTGGGTCTGTACCATTTGGTGATGTATTGGTGTATGATCAGGCAGATTGGTTGGGTCTGTACCATTTGGTGATGTATTGGTGAATGATCAGGCAGATTGGTTGGGTCTGCGCCCCTTGGTGGGGAATTGGTACATGATAAGGCAGATTGGCAGGGTCTGCCTTATCATGTACCAATTCCCCACCAAGGGGCGCAGACCCAACCAATCTGCCTGATCATTCACCAATACATCACCAAATGGTACAGACCCAACCAATCTGCCTTGGTGGGGACTTGGTGTATGATACAGCAGACTTGATCGGGACCCTTTGGAATGATGTGTATAGTGGTGGATTGAACAGAGGATCTCCATCCATCCATCCATCCATCCATCATGTGCCATGCCTATAAGCGTGGGCGGTCATGTTTTGCCATCTCACTCAGTCACCAGAGTCGTGGATCAACTCCGTGTTTCTGTGTCGACCATGCCACTTGGCCAAGCCATCCAGATATTTACTTCTCGGGCTTCCCCTTGGTCTCTTCCCTTCGATCTTGCCAGTTGTCACCAAGTTCTGCAATTCATCTCTTCTCATAACATGCCCAAATAAGTTTGACTGTGTGCATCTAAAGTCTCTGACAGAGGATCTGGCGGACTCTTAAAACTCCGAGGAAATATCAGAAAGACACATAAATTGAAAGTCTAAACGGGTACCAGAAGATGTGCTGGGTAGTGAATTCGGCCGGTGCGGCACTGATCACGTTACCCACTGAATGCTGATTGGTCTATTCAAATATGGGTCTAGCACAATAAACCTAATGCACCTAAGGGTCGGATCTTTCCTTGCTTCGCCTCGTACCAGGCTCGTCCGCCAGGGCTCAGGGTTCGAGTCTATTGACAATAAAATACCTAAGCCCCCTCTGCTGTGTGTCCACCGTGACGAGGTAGAGGGGCTTGTGCGTCCCAATGACCCCAAGAGCTATGCCGACGGTAGCACAGCTACTGGTAGGGCCACCCATGTCGGACAGGTCAAGGGAGAGGGACCAGACGAAGAGACACACAAACCTGCTGCCTTGTAGGTAGACTGGGGACAGTCAAAGGCTAGGGAAAGCACCCGAATACATGCTTGTCAAAATCGGATGTACTGAGCCACAGGCTTGACAAAGCAGTGCAACGTAAAACCTGCTGCCTTGTAGGTAGACTGGGGACAGTCAAAGGCTAGGGAAAGCATCCCAAATAAATGCTTGTCGAAATCGGATGTACTGAGCCACAGGCTTGACAAAGCAGTGCAACGTAACTTAATTCATGATGTCACAAATCAAAATTAATCGTTATGGTGCTAATCCCGTGAAGTCCCATCAGGCGGCGATAGTGCCGGGCCCCCTGCCTCGAGGGGGTCCACCCATGACTACTGGTGGTCACCTTCCCCTGTGCTGTGGAGTCAAGGCACAGAGGAGTAGGTTAAGAGCTATTGACCAAATACCCCGGACACTCAACATACTACAGTGGAATGCCGAAGGAGTTTACAAGAAGAAAGACTCCCTAACACAGCGTCTTCATAAAGATAGAATAGATGTGGCATGCATTCAAGAGACACACCTCAACGCCAATCACAAATTCTCAGTCAGAGGATATCAGGCCACACGTTTCGACCGCGAAGGACACAAAGGAGGAGTTCTAATACTTACACGAAATACAATACCTTGCAGCGAAGTATCTGTGATCTCTGACAACCAAACAGAAATTATAGGTGTTGATATAATGATAAAGGACGTGAAAATAAGAATCTACAATCTGTATAGCCCAGCAGATAAGGACCTTACACTCTCAAACATGAAAATAACTGACACAAACTGCATTATTGTCGGAGACTTTAATAGCCGTTCAGAAAGATGGGGATACCCAGATACTGACAAAAGAGGAGATGAATTGGAGGACTGGGAAATAGACTCAAATCTCCATCTACTCAACAAAGCGGATGACACACCAAGCTTCTACTCTAGAAGATGGCTTGCCACTTCTACTCCAGACTTAGCTTTCTGCACAGGAGACATCCTCCACAAAATCGATAGCCATATGCTGGACCAATTAGCAGGTAGTGACCACAGACCAATCAAGCTTGTAATGAATATGGAGTATTTTCCACAGGAGCAAAAACCCTTTGCCCCGCTGGAATTTACAAAACAAGCAGATTGGGACAGATTTGCCATACTAACAGCAAATATTTGTGAAAACATAAATACACGATATGGCAACATAAAGGCAAATGGTGAAAGGCTATCTTCTTCTTCTTCTTTCGTTCGCTTGAAATATGTCTATATCTGCAATGTCGTCTCTTGCATGAATTGAACTGTTTTTTTCAGTTCACACAGTGGTCCATAGAGTTTATCTTCCACTGTCGTCTCTCTAGGCCAGAAGGTTTGCCTAGATATGGTATATTTTGGGCAGTCTTGGAGTATGTGCTCTGCTGTCTGCGACGCCAATCCACATGTGCACATGGCTGTTTCACCAATCTTGAATTTTGTATACATGTGGTTGCGTAATCTATTGTGTCCTGTTCTGAGGCGCAGAATAATGACTTGTTCTGGTCTGTCCATAACGTGGTAGTCATCTTGAGCAGGTTTTGGTGGCTTTCTGACTGATTTGATCATTCTTTTCTTTTGGTGGTATGTAACGGGCACATCAGGCTGTTCTTCTTTGGCTCCTTCCTTAGCCAATTGATCAGCTCTGTCGTTTCCGGGTACTCCACAGTGGGATGGTATCCACTGTATGGTGACTTTATGCTGACTGCTAAGTTCAGAAAGTAGTGTCCTTAGTACTGGCAATTTCCCAGAGAGGAGCGCCTCGAGTACTGATTTTGCATCTGTTAGTAGCACCACAGGTTGTGTACCATTGCTGTTATTTAGTAATTTCTCTGTTGCTATCTTGATTGCCTCAATTTCGGCATCATAGTTATGGCAGTACTTTCCTGTCGGTACTCTGGCTGTGTCCCTAGTATTATTTGGGTATTCTATGTACACTCCCGCTCCTCCATTTCGAACAGCATTTTGTGCTGACCCATCTGTGTAGACTCGGATCCAGAGGTCCTGTGGGTATTCTTCATCAAGGAAGCTGAGAGTGGCTGTTCTGCGCTGCACACTGTTCTGTTCTTCCTTGTCAAATATTCCTCTCACTTTTGTCTGGATTTGTAACGATAGTCTATGCTCATCTTTCCATGGAGTTCGCTCTGGAATAGTTGTTAGGGGGATACCAACTGTGGGCAGATCAGTGGTTTCTCTGCAGAGTCGTTTGGCCTGGTGGATAAAACTACTTCTTTTCAACCGCCCCATAGCTAGGTTTTCAAATCTGTTCTTCATAGGGTGGCCTGGCAAGCTGAGGAACTTTTCTGCTTGTATTAGCGTTTTCGTATCTCTGCGCTCACTCAGTGCCTGTGTCCTCCCCATCTTCTCCATTTCCACTATAGGGGTTGATCTCATCCCTCCTGTGGTGACTCTAAGTGCTTGATTTTGCACCTTGTCCAGCTCTTGTAGTGTGGTTTTTGATGCTGAACACCACGCAGTTGACCCATATTCCAGGTGTGGTCGTATGCTCTGTTGGTAAACTTTGCTAAGTATTTTCGTACTGGCTCCCCATGTGGTTCCACTTAGCTTTCTCAGGATGGCTATTTTCCTTCTGGCTTTTGCTACTGCTTTGTTGATGTGCTTTCTCCATGTCAGCTTGCCATCAAATGTTACTCCAAGGTATGTTGGTTCTTTATCTTCTCTTAGGGGTGTTCCATTTATCTGGATGATCCCTGCCTTTTGTTTTGGAGAGAGGGTAAATAGGGTGGTGCTGCACTTGTCAGTGTTTATGCTGACACACCATCTATTTGCCCATGCAGCAAATGTATCTACAGCTCTTTGTAGCAATCTGGTGGCCACTGATGCATATTCATTTGTGCTCCATAGAACCAGGTCATCGGCGTACATTGCCGCTTTAATTCCATGCGGTAGGTGAGCAACAAGATCATTGATGAAGATTAGAAAAAGTGTGGGGGACAAGACTCCGCCCTGGGGGACACCGTGACGCAGTAGTACTTTCTTGCTCTTGAGTCCGTCTATCTGTACTCGGGCTCTTCTGTTGTGCAAGTATGCTTTCACCCATTTGTACATTCTTCCATTGACTTTGCAGTTTCTCAGTTTCTTCATCAGACCTTCTTTCCAGACTTTGTCAAAGGCTTTCTTCAGATCTATCCATGCCGCAAGCACCAGCTTCTTCTCTTGGAATGCATCCTCAATTTCTTGAGAGAGGTAGGTTGTCTGATCTTCCGTAGAGTAGCACTGCCTAAAGCCAGCCTGCTGTGGCACAAGGATGTTTTTACTTTCAATGTACCACTGCAGTCTGTGATTGATGATGCGCTCCAGTGTTTTGCAGAGACAGCTGGTGAGGCTAATTGGTCTGTAGCTAGAGGCAATGGAACCATCTTTCCCTGATTTTAGGAGGGGTATCATGATTGCTTCTCTCCAGGCTTGTGGAACACTGCCTAAGGTCCAGCTGTTATTGAAGATCTGCAACAGCTTTGTTTTGGCCTCTGTTCCTAGGTTCCTGATCATTTCATTGGAGATACCATCAGCTCCTGGTGACTTTCTCATTTTCAGTTTTGATATGGCTAGCTCCAGTTCGCTGATTGTGATGGGTGCCTCCAGGAACCTCATGTACTATTTCCTTCTGTCCTGTATGTTGTCGTTTCTCTCGAATCTCTTGTTGTTTCTCTGGACTAATTTTGATATTGCTATCTTGTGCGAACGAGTCCGCAAAATGGTCAGCTGCTTGCTTTCTTGTTAAGATTTTTCCATCTTTATGTAGCGCAATTTTTGAGTTTCTCCCTGTGCCCTCGTCATTAAGCTGTTTTATTAGCTTCCACAATTTCCTTGTGTCTCTTTCAAAGTTCAGAGACTCCGTTTTCTCCTGCCAGCTTTTCCGTCTAGCCTGCAGCTTGGCCCTTTGAAATTTGGCTTTTGCATGCTGGAATTTATTGTGGTGCTCTTGGCTGGGTGTGGCCTCTGCTTGCTTTCTACACACTTCCACATCATTATGCAACTGTTCCAGTTCACTACTCCAGTAGGGTTTATATTGTTTACGGGCTCCTCTTGGTACTGTTTCTCGCGCTGCCTGTAGTATGCATTTTCTATACTCTTCAACTACTTTATTTATGTCTTTCTCAGTGTTCAGGTTTCTAACCAATATGCTGGTGCGATGCTTGTACATTGCCCAGTCTGCTTTCTTGTAGTTCCACCTCGAGAGGGTGCTGCTTTCACTTACAAGCTCATTTTCTACGGTTAGAAAGACTGGCCGATGGTCACTGCCACCAAGTTGTTTCCCAACAATTCGTGTAATGTTCCACTCCAGGTCTGGTGAATGAAAAGCCAGGTCAGGTGTAGTTGTAGAGTGCCATGATCTCGAGTAGAAAGTATGTGGGTCGGACGGCTTGTTAATCAACATGAATCTATTCTCATCCTGCCAGTCTTCCAGTCTCTCTCCTCTCTGGTCCATGTGATCATAGCCCCAGCTCTGCGAGTGGCTGTTGAAATCGCCACACACAATCATTTTTTCTGTTAATGGTAGTGTGTCCAGTGCCTGTGGGCGGTCACTTGGACAGTAGTAATTGATCAGATGTAGATCTGTATTACCTGTCTTAAGTTTAAGTGTCTGATACTCAGCCCCTTCCATGTAGACTTTGATTTGGGAAGCCATGATGTTATTTCTTACAAGGGTCAGTATCCCACCTTTTCGCCTGTCCTTTCGGTCAGATCGGTAACACTGGTAGCCTCTGATTTTGAAGGCTATATTTTCATTGAGGTGAGTTTCTTGCAAGCAACATATGCTTACTTTTTCTTGGTCCAAGATTTTTTCTAATTCTATTTTTTTGTTGCTGACTCCCTCCGCATTCCAGTGCATTATTTTAAGTCTTCGTTTGGTAAGGCCAGTCATTCCTATTCTCATGTCCCCTGGCTCCACAGGACATCTGAGAAGGACCTCCAGTAGTTGGGGTTGGACCCTTTCGAGACATAGGGCCCGGCACTGCACCTGCCTGGGGGTCCAAAGCAGGGCGAGCACCATAACGATTAGCAGTAGTCGACATATTCCATTTTGAGTGATTGCGTGGCATCCTGATTTCTGTGGTGCGCCTCTTGGCTGGTTGCCTCCGACTTCAGCACCTTTCTTTGCTAGAGCAGACTGTGGTCTCACTCGAGTGTAGATGTGTACGCGCGCACACACCTGTCTGCGCATGCATGTACGTGTATACACATCTAGAGCATACTGGTTATTTTCCGGCGCCAGAGATTCGCCGTCGCCCCTTCTCCTGTTAGTTTAAACAGGTTCGCCGCGTGAAGGCCAGGAGTTGGACTTTTGCTGCATAGGTTATGTATTCACGAGCCATTGAGGTATTTAAGCAATGTTGGGCGCTCACCCCAACACCGCGCCTCGGCTACATACAGCAACATTTGGAACCCGGTGGAAAGTCTAAACAGAGCGATAATACAGGCAGCCACTGAGTCCATTCCTAGAGGAGCGAGGAAAAATTACAAACCATACTGGACTGAAGAACTACAAAGTTTGGAGGACTAAGTTGAAGATGCCAGGAAGACAGCAGAGAGAGAACAAACAATTGAAGCGAATACCTCTCTCAAAGCCATCTCAGCAAAATATAAAAGAACAGTAAATCAAACAACAAGAGATCGTTGGAGGGAAAAAAACAGAAAACCTGAATTTTGACAGGGATGGAAACAAACTATGGAAACTAGTGAAAGCCATGAACAATGAAGGACCTAGAAACAAACAAATAACAATTAAACAAGGAAATGCCTTGCTTACAGGAAAAAAGGCTGCAAATGCACTAATGGAACACTATGCAAATGCAAACCACATTGATATTACAACTGAACAGAAGAAAGCAATCAAAGACAAACAGATACATCATAGAAATACAGAGACAGCAGCAGAATATATGATGGCAAATCTAACAATGGAAGAAATGGAACAGGCAATGAATACCCTAAAAAAGAAGAAATCACCAGGAAAGGATGGAATCACAAATGAAATGCTAATAGGACTAGGCACCAAGGCAAAGAAGAAACTACTAGCAGTCCTAAATAACAGCTGGAAGAGAGGAATAGTCCCACAGGCATGGAAGGAAGCTATACTAATACCAGTCCCAAAGAGAGGAAAAGACCTGGAAGAACCAAATGGCTATCGACCTATCAGTCTACTTAGCTGTGTAGGAAAATTAATGGAACGCATTATCAATGGCAGGCTAACATGGCATCTGGAAGAAAACAAACTCTTAACACCACACCAAGCAGGATTCAGAAAGTACAGATCCACTGAAGATCAAATAACCTATATAGCTCAGGAAATAGAGGATGCCTTCCAAGAGAAAAAGCACACACTAGCAGTCTGGATAGATTTAGAAAAAGCATTTGATAAAGTATGGAAGGAAGGACTGAAAGTAAAACTGCAAAACATGCATGTTTGTGGAAAAATGTATAAATGGATCAGCCACTACCTTGAGAACAGAACTGCCAGGACAAAAGTACAAGGACAAACAAGCAAAATGATGCTGCTGGAGCAAGGTGTCCCCCAAGGAGGAGTTCTTTCACCAACATTATTCCTAGCATATATAAATGACATCACAGAAAATTTTCCAGCCAGAGTACACACATCCTCCTTTGCAGATGACCTAGCCATATGGACATCTGAAGAATATATTAGTACAGCTAACAGCAGAATACAGCAAGCCTTATTAGCGCTAGAGGACTGGTCAAAATCATGGCTAGTGAAGATAAGTGAGGAGAAAACAACATGCACAGTGTTCTCCCTCTCAAATAAAACCTCAGCAACCTAAGCTGGTATTGAATGGAAAAATATTGCGCCATGAAGAAAATCCAAACTAT
This sequence comes from Cepaea nemoralis, assembly GCA_014155875.1. Taxonomy (NCBI): domain Eukaryota; kingdom Metazoa; phylum Mollusca; class Gastropoda; order Stylommatophora; family Helicidae; genus Cepaea; species Cepaea nemoralis. Next base: position 267,204 of record JACEFZ010027991.1, on the reverse strand, counting down.
CTAGGAGTCACCTTTGATCGTCGCCTGACATGGAAGACACAGGTTGAGAAAAATCGAACAAGAGCAAGGCAGAGAATGGCAATCATGAAAAAGCTTGCTGGTACAACGTGGGGAGCAGATGAGAAAGTTCTCAAGAAGTTATATACTGGACGGGTGAGGCCAGTACTGGAATATGGCATTGCAGCTTGGGCAACAGCAGCTAAGTCAAACTTTAACAAAATAAGTAGAGTCCAAAACCAAGGAATGCGAATCATAACTGGAAGCCTGAAGACAACGCCTATTAATGAACTAGAAAAGATCACTTGTTTACAACCAATGCAGGATAGAAGAGATAGCAGAGCCCAGCAACAAGCAGAAAAATTTAGAAGATTGACAGACCACCCTATGTACAACAGATTTAATGGTTTTGGAAAGGGAAGACTGAAGCGTAGCAACTTTGTAGAAACTGCAAAACGAAGGATTAGGGCAGATCCTATTCTTAACATATCAACAGTCAAGCCCATACACAATGCACACAAGTTCCCAGCTTGGAGACAGCAGCAACTGCCTGAGATGATAGAAAACATTCCTGGTATTGAGAAAAAGAACACTCAGCATGAAACCGAAAGAAGAGAAATAACCCTAAACTACATAAAAGAACATTACCCAAGCAGGAATTGGACCCATGCATATACAGATGGATCAGCCAAAAATTCAATAGAGAATGGAGGAGGAGGAATTCTCCTAAATTTAAAAAATGGAGTGAAAAAAACACATTCAATGGCAACTGGAAAATTTTCAAGTAACTTCAAAGCGGAGGTAGAGGCTCTGAAAACTGCAGCAGAAATGCTCCTGATGGAGGAAAATAAAGAGAAGCAAATAGCTATCTTCACAGATGCAAAGTCAGCTGTCTCAATACTGAAGAGCAATAACAGCACAGAACTAACTGACCTAAGAGCAGCACTCCATGGTCTATGCCAGAAATCCAAAAAAGTTGTAATACAGTGGATCCCATCACATTGCAGTATACCTGGAAACGAAGAGGCTGACAGACTGGCAAAAGAGGGCGGACGACTACCACAGCCTGAAATAGACATAACCTATAATGAGGCAAAGAGGTTGATAAAAAGCACTTATAGAACCAAATGGGAATCAGAGCATCCAGGCCATCAGAAGGATGATGCATATTACAAACTCGACCGAAGAGAACAAGTAGCAATCTTCAGACTCCGCACAGGACATAACAGGCTGAAATACCACTTGTTCAATAAACTAAAGATAGGAGATACCGATGAATGTAATTGTAGAACTGGAAAAATGACAGCAAAACATTTGCTGCAGGATTGCCCAACGTATGCAGAACAGAGAAAGATATTTTGGCCCACACCTGCTTCATTTGAGGACAAGCTCTATGGAGATATCAACAAGCTAAAGTTGACCGCAGATTACTTTAACTATATACAGGTTGACATTTAAAGGTGCATGAAGACCCAGAGGCATGAAATGGAATATTGCTTGGATAGCAAATCCATTATGTGGAAAGTCCAAATCGAAAAGCTCACTGTGTGGGCTTCATAAAAGGTGGAAAAGTGTCCTAGTGGCACGAAATGGAATATTGCTTGGATAGCAAATCCATTACGTGGAAAGTCCGAATCAAAAGCCCATTGTGTGGGCTTCATAAAAGGTGGAAAAGTGTCCTAGTGGCATGAAATGGAATATTGCTTGGATAGCAAATCCATTACGTGGAAAGTCCGAATCAAAAGCCCACTGTGTGGGCTTCATAAAAGGTGGAAAAGTGTCCTAGTGGCACGAAATGGAATATTGCTTGGATAGCAAATCCATTACGTGGAAAGTCTGAATCAAAAGCCCACTGTGTGGGCTTCATAAAAGGTGGAAAAGTGTCCTAGTGGCACGAAATGGAATATTGCTTGGCTAGCAAATCCATTACATGGAAAGTCCGAATCGAAAGCTCACTGTGTGGATGTCATCTGCAGACTGCATACTTCTGGTTTCCGCGAAGAACAGCCTATGGTGAACGGAAGGCCCAATATACGGAAGTGAGGCTAAGCAGCCATGTGCAGGACGTGACGTTCCTTGGGTGAGCCCAGTACCAGAGCGCTATGTATCGGCTCTGCAAGTATGGAAGCCTCCTTGGATGGCGGGGAATGCCCATGGTCTGCCCCTGCCTTCCCTTGAGGGCTGACCAGGATCTTTGGCTGTTCTATATGGACCAGCTGGGATGGGGGATAACACCACAACAGTGAGAGTCAAACGTCCTAAGAAACCCCCGGGAAGGTTAACCCGGTCAACAAATGCCCGCAGAAGTCGGATGTGTCGGCCTATACGGCGCAAGAACGCAGCTCTGCTGTAAACAGGCACAACGCAATCACATCCGAAAAAAAAACTCCGGATGAACGAAGAGAAGAAGAAGAAATACCTAAGCCCGTGGATGAAACATTACATCATCATCATGTGTCATGTCCATACGCGTGGACGGTCACATTTCGCCATCTCACGCGATCACCAGAGTCATAGATCGACTCTGTGTTTTTTGTTGCGATTACACCATGTGACCAAGCCATCCAGGTATCTAGCCATCCAGGTATTTACGTCTCTGATTTCCCCTGTTCTTTTTCCCCTCAAAAGTCATCATGTTTTTTCCCTCAACTGATATCCTCTTTTCCCCTCAACTGACATAATGTTTTCCCCTCAACTGACATCGTGTTTTCCCCTCCAGTGATATCCTGTTTTTCCCTCCATTGACATAGTGTGTTCCCTCAATTGACTTCTTGTTTTTCGCTAATAACCAAGAAAAATTAGGTATCTCCCCTTACTACCCGAGAGAACAGTAGATACCAATTGTTCTTTTTTTTTTAAATTCCCTGTTCTATGCCGGGCTCGAACCCTGTACCTTCTGAGTCTGAGGTAGTGACTCTCAGCCACGGCTGCCCCAAAGTGGAAACGTTCCGTGTGTCTTTGGTGTGTCCAGCTTTCATTTTAGGGAATGGGTTTTTTTTCTATAAAAAAATAAAAAGAAAAAAAAATAAAATGGTTTTTGGGTTTTTAAAAAAAAGGAAAAAAACCAAAAAAAAAAATTTTTTATGGAAAAAATTGTTCATTTTTTAAAAAAAAAAGTTTTTTATTTCTTATTTTAAAAAAAAAAAAAAAAAAAAAAAAAAAAAAAAAAAAAAAAAAAAAAAAAAAAAAAAAAAAAAAAAAAAAAAAAAAAAAAAAAAAAAAAAAAATTTTTTTTTTTTTTTTTTTTTTTTTTTTTTTTTTTTTTTTTTTTTTTTTTTTTTTTTTTTTTTTTTTTTTTAAAATTTTTTTAAAGGGGACAATTTTTAAAAAAAAATGGGGGTTTTATAGGACAAAATATGACATGTCATTTTAAAATTTTTTTGGTGAATTAAAAAATAACAAAAATTTTTTTTGACAATGATGGGGTTTATAGGACAAAATTTGAATGTCTTTTTAGAATGTATTTATAGAAAAAAATATGACAATGATGTGGTTTTTATGACAAAATATGACATGTCATTTTAGAATGTGATCTACATAATAAAATATGAAATGTCATTGTAGAATGTGGTCTTTATATCAGACTATGACGAGCGGTTTTAGAACGTGTTTTTGAAGCAACTGAAACATGCCTTATTGGACAGCAAAACTTTGTGTGTGTTATATTGATGTATATTAAACAGTTTGTTACTAACAAAACCACACTTGTGTTTGTGTTGTTCAGGAAAATAAGTGTGTGATCGAGTGAGGTTAAAATAAAATAAAAAAACAAGTAACTGAAATCGTTACCTTTTTTTTTAATCCACGACAATTCGCGACCAGGCGATGCAATTATCTACACTGATGGTTCTGTGGCAAGAGGTGAAAGAAGTGCCTAGAGGTTCATGGTGATGGTTGGTGGACGGTGTTTGGTGCAGGAGAGCATGGTGTATGATACCGCAACATCTAGTCTGAGAACTGAGGTGGAGGAAGTCACAGCGTTGTTCCGCTAGCTGGAGGACAAACCGTACATTCATGACGAGATTGTAACGGGCTCACAAAGTATGATGAGAAAGGTGAAGGCAGGCATGCTTCGAGCAGAGTGACAGGCTTCCATTCAACAATCTGTTGGATTTTCCTCCAGGACATGCTGGTGTGGTGGGAAACGAGCAGGTGGACAGATTGGCTGGGTCTGTACCATTTGGTGATGTATTGGTGTATGATCAGGCAGATGGGTGGGTCTGTACCATTTTGGTGATGTAGTGGTGAATGAATCAGGCAGATTGGTTGGGTCTGCGCCCCTTGGTGGGGAATTGGTACAGATAAGGCAGATTGGCAGGGTCTGCCTTATCATGTACCAATTCCCCACCAAGGGCGCAGACCCAACCAATCTGCCTGATCATTCACCAATACATCACCAAATGGTACAGACCCAACCAATCTGCCTTGGTGGGGACTTGGTGTATGATACAGCAGACTTGATCGGGACCCTTTGGAATGATGTGTATAGTGTGGATGAACAGAGGATCTCCATCCATCCATCCATCCATCCATCATGTGCCATGCCTATAAGCGTGGGCGGTCATGTTTTGCCATCTCACTCAGTCACCAGAGTCGTGGATCAACTCCGTGTTTCTGTGTCGACCATGCCACTTGGCCAAGCCATCCAGATATTTACTTCTCGGGCTTCCCCTTGGTCTCTTCCCTTCGATCTTGCCAGTTGTCACCAAGTTCTGCAATTCATCTCTTCTCATAACATGCCCAATAAGTTTGACTGTGCATCTAAAATCTCTGACAGAGGATCTGGCGGACTCTTAAAACTCCGAGGAAATATCAGAAAAACACATAAATTGAAAGTCCCAAACGGGTACCCGAAGATGTGCTGGGTAGTGAATTCGGCCGGTGCGGCACTGATCACGTTACCCACTGAATGCTGATTGGTATTCAAATATGGGTCTAGCACAATAAACCTAATGACCTAAGGGTCGGATCTTCCTTGCTTCGCCTCGTACCAGGCTCGTCCGCCAGGGCTCAGGGTTCGAGTCTATTGACAATAAAAACCTAAGCCCCCTCTGCTGTGTGCCACCGTGACGAGGTAGAGGGGCTTGTGCGTCCCAATGACCCCAAGAGCTATGCCGACGGTAGCACAGCTACTGGTAGGGCCACCCATGTCGGACAGGTCAAGGGAGAGGGACCAGACGAAAGAGACACACAAACCTGCTGCCTTGTAGGTAGACTGGGACAGTCAAAGGCTAGGGAAAGCACCCGAATACATGCTTGTCAAAATCGGATGTACTGAGCCATCAGGCTTGACAAAGCAGTGCAACGTAAAACCTGCTGCCTTGTAGGTAGACTGGGGACAGTCAAAGGCTAGGGAAAGCATCCCAAATAAATGCTTGTCGAAATCGGATGTACTGAGCCACAGGCTTTGACAAAGCAGTGCAGCGTAACTTAATTCATGATGTCACAAATCAAAATTAATCGTTATGGTGCTAATCCCGTGAAGTCCCATCAGGCGGCGATAGTGCCGGGCCCCCTGCCTCGAGGGGGTCCACCCAAACTTGGTCCCCCCGGGTTGGGAAAGGGGGGGGTTAAAAATTTAAAAAACCCCGGACATCAACATACTACAGGAATGCCGAAGGGGTTACAAGAAGAAAGACTCCCTAACACAGCGTCTTCATAAAGATAGAATAGATGTGGCAGCATTCAAGAGACACACCTCAACGCCAATCACAAATTCTCAGTCAGAGGATATCAGGCCACACGTTTCGGACCGCGAAGGACACAAAGGAGGAGTTCTAATACTTACACGAAATACAATACCTTGCAGCGAAGTATCTGTGATCTCTGACAACCAACATGAAATTATAGGTGTTGATATAATGATAAGGACGTAAAATAAGAATCTACAATCTGTATAGCCCAGCAGATAAGGACCTTACACTCTCAAACATGAAAATAACCGACACAAACTGCATTATTGTCGGAGACTGTAATAGCCGTTCAGAAAGATGGGGATACCCAGATACTGACAAAAGAGGAGATGAATTGGAGGACTGGGAAATAGACTTCAAATCTCCATCTACTCAACAAAGCGGATGACACACCAAGCTTCTACTCCTAGAAGATGGCTTACCACTTCTACTCCAGACTTAGCTTTCTGCACAGGAGACATCCTCCACAAAATCGATAGCCATATGCTGACCAATTAGCAGGTAGTGACCACAGACCAATCAAGCTTGTAATGAATATGGAGTATTTTTAAAAGGACCCAAAACCCTTGCCCGCTGGAATTACAAACAAGCAGATTGGGACGTTTTCCCATACTAACAGACAAATATTGTGAAAACATAAATACACGATATGGCAACATAAAGCAAATGGTGGAAAGTTTTCCCTTCTTCTTCTTTCGTTCGCTTGAAATATGTCTATATCTGCAATGTCGTCTCTTGCATGAATTGAACTGTCTTTTTTCAGTTCACACAGTGGTCCATAGAGTTTATCTTCCACTGTCGTCTCTCTAGGCCAGAAGGTTTGCCTAGATATGTTATATTTTGGGCAGTCTTGGAGTATGTGCTCTGCTGTCTGCGACGCCAATCCACATGTGCACATGGCTGTTTCACCAATCTTGAATTTTGTATACATGTGGTTGCGTAATCTATTGTGTCCTGTTCTGAGGCGCAGAATAATGACTTGTTCTGGTCTGTCCATAACGTGGTAGTCATCTTGAGCAGGTTTTGGTGGCTTTCTGACTGATTTGATCATTCTTTTCTTTTGGTGGTATGTAACGGGCACATCAGGCTGTTCTTCTTTGGCTCCTTCCTTAGCCAATTGATCAGCTCTGTCGTTTCCGGGTACTCCACAGTGGGATGGTATCCACTATATGCTGACTGCTAAGTTCAGAAAGTAGTGTCCTTAGTACTGGCAATTTCCCAGAGAGGAGCGCCTCGAGTACTGATTTTGCATCTGTTAGTAGCACCACAGGTTGTGTACCATTGCTGTTATTTAGTAATTTCTCTGTTGCTATCTTGATTGCCTCAATTTCAGGCATCATAGTTATGGCAGTACTTTCCTGTCGGTACTCTGGCTGTGTCCCTAGTATTATTTGGATATTCTATGTACACTCCCGCTCCTCCATTTCGAACAGCATTTTGTGCTGACCCATCTGTGTAGACTCGGATCCAGAGATCCTGTGGGTATTCTTCATCAAGGAAGCTGAGAGTGGCTGTTCTGCGCTGCACACTGTTCTGTTCTTCCTTGTCAAATATTCCTCTCACTTTTGTCTGGATTTGTAACGATAGTCTATGCTCATCTTTCCATGGAGTTTCGCTCTGGAATAGTTGTTAGGGGATACCAACTGTGGGCAGATCAGTGGTTTCTCTGCAGAGTCGTTTGGCCTGGTGGATAAAACTACTTCTTTTCAACCGCCCCATAGCTAGGTTTTCAAATCTGTTCTTCATAGGGTGGCCTGGCAAGCTGAGGAACTTTTCTGCTTGTATTAGCGTTTCGTATCTCTGCGCTCACTCAGTGCCTGTGTCCTCCCCATCTTCTCCATTTCCACTATAGGGGTTGATCTCATCCCTCCTGTGGCTGACTCTAAGTGCTTGATTTTGCACCTTGTCCAGCTCTTGTAGTGTGGTTTTTTATGCGAACACCACGCAGTTGACCCATATTCCAGGTGTGGTCGTATGCTCTGTTGGTAACTTTGCTAAGTATTTTCGTACTGGCTCCCCATGTGGTTCCACTTAGCTTTCTCAGGATGGCTATTTTCCTTCTGGCTTTTGCTACTGCTTTGTTGATGTGCTTTTCTCCATGTCAGCTGCCATCAAATGTTACTCCAAGGTATGTTGGTTCTTTATCTTCTCTTAGGGGTGTTTCCATTTATCTGGATGATCCCTGCCTTTTGTTTTGGAGAGAGGGTAAATAGGTGGTGCTGCACTTGTCCTGTGTTTATGCTGACACACCATCTATTTGCCCATGCAGCAAATGTATCTACATCTCTTTGTAGCAATCTGGTGGCACTGATGCATATTCATTTGTGCTCCACAGAACCAGGTCATCGGCGTACATTGCCGCTTTAATTCCATGCGGTAGGTGAGCAACAAGATCATTGATGAAGATTAGAAAAAGTGTCGGGACAAGACTCCGCCCTGGGGGACACCGTGACGCAGTAGTACTTTCTTGCTCTTGAGTCCGTCTATCTGTACTCGGGCTCTTCTGTTGTGCAAGTATGCTTTCACCCCATTTGTACATTCTTCCATTGACTTTGCAGTTTCTCAGTTTCTTCATCCAGACCTTCTTTCCAGACTTTGTCAAAGGCTTTCTTCAGATCTATCCATGCCGCAAGCACCAGCTTCTTCTCTTGGAATGCATCCTCAATTTCTTGAGAGAGGTAGGTTGTCTGATCTTCCGTAGAGTAGCACTGCCTAAAGCCAGCCTGCTGTGGCACAAGGATGTTTTTACTTTCAATGTACCACTGCAGTCTGTGATTGATGATGCGCTCCAGTGTTTTGCAGAGACAGCTGGTGAGGCTAATTGGCCCTGTAGCTAGAGGCAATGGAACCATCTTTCCCTGATTTTAGGGGGGGTTTCATGATTGCTTCTCTCCAGGCTTGTGGAACACTGCCTAAGGTCCATCTGTTATTGAAGATCTGCAACAGCTTTGTTTTGGCCTCTGTTCCTAGGTTCCTGATCATTTCATTGGAGATACCATCAGCTCCCGGTGACTTTCTCATTTTCAGTTTTGATATGGCTAGCTCCAGTTCGCTGATTGTGATGGGTGCCTCCAGGACCTAATGTACTATTTCCTTCTGTCCTGTATGTTTTCGTTTCTCTCGAATCTCTTGTTGTTTCTCTGGACTAATTTTGATATTGCTATCTTGTTGCGAACGAGTCCGCAAAATGGTCAGCTGCTTGCTTTCTTGTTAAGATTTTTCCATCTTTATGTAAGCGCAATTTTTGAGTTTCTCCTGTGCCCTCGTCATTAAGCTGTTTTATTAGCTTCCACAATTTCCTTGTGTCCTCTTTCAAAGTTCAGAGACTCCGGTTTTCTCCTGCCAGCTTTTCCGTCTAGCCTGCAGCTTGGCCCTTTGAAATTTGGCTTTTTGCATGCTGGAATTTATTGTGGTGCTCTTGGCTGGGTGTGGCCTCTGCTTGCTTTCTACACACTTCAACATCATTATGCAACTGTTCCAGTTCACTACTCCAGTAGGGTTTATATTGTTTACGGGCTCCTCTTGGTACTGTTTCTCGCGCTGCCTGTAGTATGCATTTCCCAAACTCTTCAACTACTTTATTTATGTCTTTTCTCAGTGTTCAGGTTTCTAACCAATATGCTGGTGCGATGCTTGTACATTTGCCCAGTCTGCTTTCTTGTAGTTCCACCTCGAGAGGGTGCTGCTTTCACTTACAAGCTCATTTTCTACGGTTAGAAAGACTGGCCGATGGTCACTGCCACCAAGTTGTTTCCCAACAATTCGTGTAATGTTCCACTCCAGGTCTGGTGAATGAAAAGCCAGGTCAGGTGTAGTTGTAGAGTGCCATGATCTCGAATAGAAAGTATGTGGGTCGGACGGCTTGTTAATCAACATGAATCTATTCTCATCCTGCCAGTCTTCCAGTCTCTCTCCTCTCTGGTCCATGTGATCATAGCCCCAGCTCTGCGAGTGGCTGTTGAAATCGCCACACACAATCATTTTTTCTGTTAATGGTAGTGTGTCCAGTGCCTGTGGGCGGTCACTTGGACCAGTAGTAATTGATCCGATGTAGATCTGTATTACCTGTCTTAAGTTTAAGTGTCTGATACTCAGCCCCTTCCATGTAGACTTTGATTTGGGAAGCCATGATGTTACTTCTTACAAGGGTCAGTATCCCACCTTTTCGCCTGTCCTTTCGGTCGGATCGGTAACACTTGGTAGCCTCTGATTTTGAAGGCTATATTTTCATTGAGGTGAGTTTCTTGCAAGCAACATATGCTTACTTTTTCTTGGTCCAAGATTTTTTCTAATTCTATTTTTTTGTTGCTGACTCCCTCCGCATTCCAGTGCATTATTTTTAAGTCTTCGTTTGGTAAGGCCAGTCATCCTATTCTCATGTCCCCTGGCTCCACAGGACATCTGAGAAGGACCTCCAGTAGTTGGGGTTGGACCCTTTCGAGACATAGGGCCCGGCACTGCACCTGCCTGGGGGTCCCAAAGCAGGGCGAGCACCATAACGATTAGCAGTAGTCGACATATTCCATTTTGAGTGATTGCGTGGCATCCTGATTTCTGTGGTGCGCCTCTTGGCTGGTTGCCTCCGACTTCAGCACCTTTCTTTTGCTAGAGCAGACTGTGGTCTCACTCGAGTGTAGATGTGTACGCGCGCACACTACCTGTCTGCGCATGCATGTACGTGTATACACATCTAGAGCATACTGGTTATTTTCCGGCGCCAGAGATTCGCCGTCGCCCCTTCTCCTGTTAGTTTAAACAGGTCGCCGCGTGAAGGCCAGGAGTTGGACTTTTGCTGCATAGGTTATGTATTCACGAGCCATTGAGGTATTTAAGCAATGTTGGGCGCTCACCCCAACACCGCGCCTCGGCTACATACAGCAACATTTGGAACCCGGTGGAAAGTCTAAACAGAGCGATAATACAGGCAGCCACTGAGTCCATTCCTAGAGGAGCGAGGAAAAATTACAAACCATACTGGACTGAAGAACTACAAAGTTTGGAGGACTAAGTTGAAGATGCCAGGAAGACAGCAGAGAGAGAACAAACAATTGAAGCGAATACCTCTCTCAAAGCCACCTCAGCAAAATATAAAAGAACAGTAAATCAAACAACAAGAGATCGTTGGAGGGAAAAAAACAGAACACCTGAATTTTGACAGGGATGGAAACAAACTATGGAAACTAGTGAAAGCCATGAACAATGAAGGACCTAGAAACAAACAAATAACAATTAAACAAGGAAATGCCTTGCTTACAGGAAAAAAGGCTGCAAATGCACTAATGGAACACTATGCAAATGCAAACCATATTGATATTACAACTGAACAGAAGAAAGCAATCAAAGACAAACAGATACATCATAGAAATACAGAGACAGCAGCAGAATATATGATGGCAAATCTAACAATGGAAGAAATGGAACGGGCAATGAATACCCTAAAAAAGAAGAAATCACCAGGAAAGGATGGAATCACAAATGAAATGCTAATAGGACTAGGCACCAAGGCAAAGAAGACACTACTAGCAGTCCTAAATAACAGCTGGAAGAGAGGAATAGTCCCACAGGCATGGAAGGAAGCTATACTAATACCAATCCCAAAGAAAGGAAAAGACCTGGAAGAACCAAATGGCTATCGACCTATCAGTCTACTTAGCTGTGTAGGAAAATTAATGGAACGCATTATCAATGGCAGGCTAACGTGGCATCTGGAAGAAAACCAACTCTTAACACCACACCAAGCAGGATTCAGAAAGTACAGATCCACTGAAGATCAAATAACCTATATAGCTCAGGAAATAGAGGATGCCTTCCAAGAGAAAAAGCACACACTAGCGGTCTGGATAGATTTAGAAAAAGCATTTGATAAAGTATGGAAGGAAGGACTGAAAGTAAAACTGCAAAACATGCATGTTTGTGGAAAATGTATAAATGGATCAGCCACTACCTTGAGAACAGAACTGCCAGGACAAAAGTACAAGGACAAACAAGCAAAATGATGCTGCTGGAGCAAGGTGTCCCCCAAGGAGGAGTTCTTTCACCAACATTATTCCTAGCATATATAAATGACATCACAGAAAATTTTCCAGCCAGAGTACACACATCCTCCTTTGCAGATGACCTAGCCATATGGACATCTGAAGAATATATTAGTACAGCTAACAGCAGAATACAGCAAGCCTTATTAGCGCTAGAGGACTGGTCAAAATCATGGCTAGTGAAGATAAGTGAGGAGAAAACAACATGCACAGTGTTCTCCCTCTCAAATAAACCTCAGCAACCTAAGTTGGTATTGAATGGAAAAATATTGCGCCATGAAGAAAATCCAAACTATCTAGGAGTCACCTTTGATCGTCGCCTGACATGGAAGACACAGGTTGAGAACAATCGAACAAGAGCAAGGCAGAGAATGGCAATCATGAAAAAGCTTGCTGGTACAACGTGGGGAGCAGATGAGAAAGTTCTCAAGAAGTTATATCTGGACGAGTGAGGCCAGTACTGGAATATGGCATTGCAGCTTGGGAAACAGCAGCTAAGTCAAACTTTAACAAAATAAGTAGAGTCCAAAACCGAGGAATGCGAATCATAACTGGAAGCCTGAAGACAACGCCTATTAATGAACTAGAAAAGATCACTTGTTTACAACCAATGCAGGATAGAAGAGATAGCAGAGCCCAGCAACAACGCAGAAAAATTTAGAAGATTGACAGACCACCCTATGTACAACAGATTTAATGGTTTTGGAAAGGGAAGACTGAAGCGTAGCAACTTTGTAGAAACTGCAAAACGAAGGATTAGGGCAGATCCTATTCTTAACATATCAACAGTCAAGCCCATACACAATGCACACAAGTTCCCAGCTTGGAGACAGCAGCAACTGCCTGAGATGATAGAAAACATTCCTGGTATTGAGAAAAAGAACACTCAGCATGAAACCGAAAGAAGAGAAATAACCCTAAACTACATAAAAGAACATTACCCAAGGCAGGAATTGGACCCATGCATATACAGATGGATCAGCCAAAAATTCAATAGAGAATGGAGGAGGAGGAATTCTCCTAAATTTAAAAAATGGAGTGAAAAAAAACACATTCAATGGCAACTGGAAAATTTTCAAGTAACTTCAAAGCGGAGGTAGAGGCTCTGAAAATCTGCAGCAGAAATGCTCCTGATGGAAGAAAATAAAGAGAAGCAAATAGCTATCTTCACAGATGCAAAGTCAGCTGTCTCAATACTGAAGAGCAATAACAGCACAGAACTAACTGACCTAAGAGCAGCACTCCATGGTCTATGCCAGAAATCCAAAAAAGTTGTAATACAGTGGATCCCATCACATTGCAGTATACCTGGAAACGAAGAGGCTGACAGACTGGCAAAAGAGGGCGGACGACTACCACAGCCTGACATAGACATAACCTATAATGAGGCAAAGAGGTTGATAAAAAGCACTTATAGAACCAAATGGGAATCAGAGCATCCAGGCCATCAGAAGGATGATGCATATTACAAACTCGACCGAAGAGAACAAGTAGCAATCTTCAGACTCCGCACAGGACATAACAGGCTGAAATACCACTTGTTCAATAAACTAAAGATAGGAGATACCGATGAATGTAATTGTAGAACTGGAAAAAATTACAGCAAAACATTTGCTGCAGGATTGCCCAACGTATGCAGAACAGAGAAAGATATTTTGGCCCACACCTGCTTCATTTGAGGACAAGCTCTATGGAGATATCAACAAGCTAAAGTTGACCGCAGATTACTTTAACTATATACAGGTTGACATTTAAAGGTGCATGAAGACCCAGAGGCATGAAATGGAATATTGCTTGGATAGCAAATCCATTATGTGGAAAGTCCAAATCGAAAGCTCGCTGTGTGGGCTTCATAAAAGGTGGAAAAGTGTCCTAGTGGCACGAAATGGAATATTGCTTGGATAGCAAATCCATTACGTGGAAAGTCCGAATCAAAAGCCCATTGTGTGGGCTTCATAAAAGGTGGAAAAGTGTCCTAGTGGCATGAAATGGAATATTGCTTGGATAGCAAATCCATTACGTGGAAAGTCAGAATCAAAAGCCACTGTGTGGGCTTCATAAAAGGTGGAAAAGTGTCCTAGTGGCACGAAATGGAATATTGCTTGGATAGCAAATCCATTACGTGGAAAGTCTGAATCAAAAGCCCACTGTGTGGGCTTCATAAAAGGTGGAAAAGTGTCCTAGTGGCACGAAATGGAATATTGCTTGGCTAGCAAATCCATTACATGGAAAGTCCGAATCGAAAGCTCACTGTGTGGATGTCATCTGCAGACTGCATACTTCTGGTTTCCGGAAGAACAGCCTATGGTGAACGGAAGGCCCAATATACGGAAGTGAGGCTAAGCAGCCATGTGCAGGACGTGACGATTCCTTGGGTGAGCCCAGTACCAGAGCGCTATGTATCGGCTCTGCAAGTATGGAAGCCTCCTTGGATGGCGGGGAATGCCCATGGTCTGCCCCTGCCTTCCCTTGAGGGCTGACCAGGATCTTTGGCTGTTCTATATGGACCAGCTGGGATGGGGGATAACACCACAACAGTGAGAGTCAAACGTCCTAAGAAACCCCCCGGGAAGGTTAACCCGGTCAACAAATGCCCGCAGAAGTCGGATGTGTCGGCCTAACGGCGCAAGAACGCAGCTCTGCTGTAAACAGGCACAACGCAATCACATCCGAAAAAAAAAAACTCCGGATGAACGAAGAAGAAGAAGAAGAAATACCTAAGCCCCGTGGATGAAACATTACATCATCATCATGTGTCATGTCCATACGCGTGGACGGTCACATTTCGCCATCTCACGCGATCACCAGAGTCATAGATCGACTCTGTGTTTTTTGTTGCGATTACACCATGTGACCAAGCCATCCAGGTATTTACGTCTCTGATTTCCCCTTGTTCTTTTCCCCTCAAAAGTCATCATGTTTTCCCCTCAACTGATATCCTCTTTTCCCCTCAACTGACATAATGTTTTCCCCTCAACTGACATCGTGTTTTCCCCTCCAGTGATATCCTGTTTTTCCCTCACATTGACATAGTGTGTTCCCTCAATTGACTTCTTGTTTTTCGCTAATAACCAAGAAAAATTAGGTATCTCCCCTTACTACCCGAGAGAACAGTAGATACCAATTGTTCTTTTTTTTTTTAAATTCCCTGTTCTATGCCGGGCTCGAACCCTGTACCTTCTGAGTCTGAGGTAGTGACTTCTCAGCCACGGCTGCCCCAAAGTGGAAACGTTCCGTGTGTCTTTGGTGTGTCCAGCTCATATGTCACATTCATTGGCTTTTGCCTCAGTTCGATAGCTGTCTTGTCTACGTTTGATACAGCAGTCGATTGATTGACTTGGTTCAAGGTCCAACTTTTACAACACAGTGAATTTATTCAGATATTTTTTTCCCTATACAGTTAATATATTTTCATAAATGTAGAATATATGAGAGGAATTACAATTGGGGGACATAACATCAATAACAGGTATGCGGATGATACCGTATTGATTGCAGACAATGAGCAGGTTCTGCAACATTTAGTAGACGCGGCTCTTGCGCAAATAGTGAACAACTGGGGTTAGAATTAAATGGTAAGAAGACAGAGACTGCGGGCGTTGCTAGGAAGAAAGAAATAATACAATGTAATATACAGGTAAATGGGAATATTCGTAAACATGTGAACAGGTACAACTATCTCGGAACAGTCATAACATCTGATGGGAGAAACCTTGGAGATATTAAAACAAGTATCACTATCGCAAAGGTAGCCTTTTGCAAGATGAAAACTTACTGACCAATAAAAAGATGCCATTTGCAACGAGAAAAAGAGTGTTGCGGTATTACATAGAACCTGTACATCTGTATAGATGCGAGACATGGACAATGTGCAGACAAGCTGACAAACTTGTAATGTGGAAATGTGGTTTCTGAGGAAAATGCAAAGAATATCATGGACAGACAGAAAAAAACAATGACCCCGTCCTGTAAGAAACAGATTAAAACCGTAAACTGATTAGAGAAATTAGATTTAGACATTCAACATTTTTAGACACATTATAAGAAGAAATAAACTAAAGAACTTGATGACAACTGGCAAGACTGTGAAGAAAAGATCAAGCGGAAGGCAGAGAAGTAAATACCTGGATGGCCTGGCCACGTGGTATGGTCAAGAAAAGAACACAGAGCTGATCCAAGACCCTGGTGATCGTGTGAGATGGCGAAACATGACCGCCCACACTTATCGGCACGGCACATGATGATGAATTTATCCAAAATAATACGCAGATTTAACCTTGTGACACCACTAACAGGCGCTCAGCTCAGTGCACGAACGCCATACGACCTTCAACGGTTCCAATGTGCGTATACTGTATTCCACACATTATATATTTATTTCTTTTTCTTTCCTTCGGTTTTTTTTCTTTCGCTGGCTGTGAGCGAGTCCATTTCCGTGCTACTGCTTCTTGTGCATTGGACTGATATTTGCATATTACCAGTGTCCATCTGGCGAACCCACTCCGACTTCAGAGGTTCTTGTAATTGACGTCCCCAAGTCAAGGATGAGAAGTTAATATTTTAGTCCAACTTACCGGTGTAGGGGTTGAACCCGCTACCAATGCTGTTTTAGAACTAACGCTCATGTCCATTCGGCCATGATGATCCCCAATACTATAAATCAGTGTTTCCCAACCTTTTTTGTGGTATTCCCCACCTTAGCCTTTCTAAGATAAATTCTTATGCCCCCCCCCCCCCTCCCCCAACATATGCATCATTTTAATGTTCAAAAATTGAAATATTCACTAAAGAAACTTTAATTTATTTGATCATCCCCGCCCGTCCCGATTTCTTCCATTTTCAAATTGCCCCCCTTAACAATCGAATTTGCCCCCCTGTGGGGGGTGGGCCCCACGTTGGGAAACACTGCTATAAGTATTCTGCTGCGTATTGGTTTTCTAATCTTGCCAGAACAGAAGTCGTGTGGCCTACTCTAGAAGGCTATTTGTGATAAGCCGAGATTAGAATGCAACAGATAAACATAATTACAATCGCAACCAAAACGGAAGTAATGTTTTCGTGTGAAGTTGACTACCCACCGATTCACGCTTCGTGCTCAAAGGGAAATAATCACGAAATTCATTTATCCCTTAAAGGTAGCTTCCCTTTACACTTTTCACTTTCCTGTAGAGAGGGAAGCATGGCCGAATGGATAAGAACGTGTTTTTAAACATTCGGTGTGCTGATGCCGAGGTAAGCGGTTCAACCCCTTCACCGGACAGTTGGACTAAAATGTTGATCTATCGTCCTTGACCTTGGGACGTAAATTACAAGTACCTCTGAAGTCGGAGTGGGTTCGCCTGATGACGAGGGACAGTGTTAACAGGGAAAGCTACTCCCCACGCAAAATTCAGTCCAGCACTACTAGAAGTAATATGTAGGACTACGCTTGACTTCAAAGCGCGCGAGCGAAAAACAAAAATAAAAGTAGAGATGGAAGAAATTCCACAAAAAAGAAATATTACAGGAAACGGGAGTAGACAAATTACTCCATGTACAAAATTTACAGGAGAAAATTCTTCTTCTTCTTTGCATTCATCCGGAGTGTTACTTCAGATGTGATTGCCGTGTGTCTGGTTAGGCATCCTTGGGCAGAAACCCTTAGGCCAACACATCCGACTAGCATTCCTGTGGGACTCTCACTTTTGTGGTACCGTCCACATCCCAACTGGTCAAGTTGGAACGGTCGAATACTTCACGATCATCCCTCAAAGGAAGCCAGGGACATTCCATGGCATTTCCCGCCATCCAGGGTGGTTTCCATAGTTGCGGGCCGACACATAGTGCCCTGGTGCTGGGCTCACCGAGGGAATCGTCACGTCCTGCTCATGGCTGCTTTAATTCCTCACTACAATATATTGGGCATTTCGTTCGCCCCTGGCCGTTCCCACACAACCCAGACCGGTCTGCAGACGGTATCCACTCAGAGAGTTTTCAATTTGGACATGTGCTTGTCGCTGTGCCCTGGGATAGTATAGTCACAGCTGTTCCGGGCACGAGGGGCATTCGGAAAACTAGCTAGTCAGAGCTGTTCCGGGCACGAGGGGCATTCGGAAAACTAGCTAGTCAGAGCTGTTCCGGGCACGAGGGGCATTCGGAAAACTAGCTAGTCAGAGCTGTTCCGGGCACGAGGGGCATTCGGAAAACTAGCTAGTCACAGCTGTTCCGGACATGAGGGGCATTCGGAAAACTAGCTAGTCAGAGCTGTTCCGGACATGAGCGGCGTTCGGAAAACTAGGTAGTCAGAGCTGTTCCGGACATGAGCGGCGTTCGGAAAACTAGGTAGTCAGAACTGTTCCTAGCACGAAAGACATTTCACTCGGACGTTTATGCGTTGTGCCTTTTTTATTTGCACCCGTAGGCCAGCATATCCGACTTCAGCAGACAATTTTACGGGTTTTCCTTCCCGGCGTTTCGAGAGACGTTAGACTTTAACTGCTGTGGTGTCGCCCACATCTCAGCAGGTCAAGGTAGAACGGTCAAAGACATCACGGTCAACCCTCAAGGGAAGGCAGGGGCAGACCATGACCGTTCCGCGCTATCCAAGGAGGTTTCCATAAATGCAGAGCCTGCACATAGCGCTCTGAGACTGGGCTCACCCGAGGAGTCGCCACATCCTGCTCGTGGCTGCTTTAATTCCTCACTTCCATGTATTGGGCATTTCGTTATGCCACTGGTAGCTCCCCTCACAGACCAGAGACGGGCAGTCTGCGGACGACATCCACTCATCAAGCTTTTGCTTCGGACTACCTCATGATGGATTTGCTAGCCATGCGTTTCATTTTGTTTTTGAGAGGTTTTTTTCAACTTTGACTACGCTCACTCTATGGGTGTAGATAGACTTTCATCGTAACCACTTCGTGCGACTAAACCGCTTTGCCATTTGCCACCTTAAGTACCGCTCAGAGGTAGGCTGAATGTGCTGCCGGCTCAACACCTTACCTCCATGCTTCGGTGAGCGAAAAACGGCCAGGCCCTCTCATCCGAGGTTCCCTCATATCCCCCAGCTGAGAGCCTTCGAACAAGTATCTGAACTAAGCATGTAGCGTGCTTAGCATCTCACCTCCATTTTTCGGTACGTGGTTATCGGCTCGGCTCTCACATCAGAGGGTTTATGGCTTAGAGGTGTTCAGCCATATCTCTCAGCTGAGAGTGTTTGAGTATGTGTCCGGACCAAAATTTAGTGACATCGTGTCCCTGATTTAGACTGACTGCTATCCTCAGTCTACCTGCAGGTTGTCTCTCTCTTGGCATGGCCCCTACCCAAAAACCTGTCCGCCATGTAGTTGTGCTTCCGTCAGCGTAGCTCTTGGGTCACTGGGACACTCAAGCCCCCCCCCCCCCCCCCCCCCCCCCCCCCCCCGACAAGGTGGAGACACATCGGGGGAACTACGGGATACAAGGACAATTGCTAGAAAACATCATAGCCAAGTACTGCTATAACCACATTGCAGCAAGAACACAAGAATGGTAAGACAGGGGTTCGTGTTCTCTTTTTCTATTTGATATCTTCATACACAAAATATCTACAGAAGCAAGCCTTGACAGAACAGATTTGGAAAATTTCAAATTCTTTACTTCAGATGAAAAACAGAGATTCGCCTGCAACAAATGAGCTTTTATTCGCAGACGATCGGTACTTGTTTTATAGCACAGAGGGCAGGCTGCAATAAGCCGAGTTCAACATGCACCAGATACAATATGAATATAAATACAACCAAAACTGAAGTAATGCAAGTTAGCAGATCTCCTCGTCCACTATCACTATGTATACACATAAATAGCATATCTCTGAAACCACATAAAGAATGCGAATAGCTTGGAAATATGATCACAGAAGATAGCAGAATAGATACAGAAATCGAAACCAGATGTAAAAAAAGCAAGTGCGCTTATTATATATGAATTATCACCCATACTGAAACATCCAAATATACCCATGTCCGCAAAACGACAGATAATAAACAACATATTCACACCAACCCTATGCTACCAATCTCAAACTTGGACATTATCCGAATCACACTTACGCAATGTCAACACTTGTGAGATGAGATGCTTAGGCAGAGCTGCCAACTTAACAATGCGAGACCGAGTAAGAAATGCTACTATCAGACAGACAGTGGGATCAACACCTTGTGCCACATATATTGAAAGACAGAAGATCAAATGGCTAAGCCATCTCGTTAGAATGCAACACGAACTACCAGCACTGACCCTACATCAAAGATCTGACACGAGAGCAAGAGGAAGCCCGAGAAGAAAATGGATCGACGACATCAAACAGTCACACGGGATGACACAATCCAGTGCCACCCATCGGGTGATGGAGCGCCAACTATTCCTCCCCACAACGCTTGATGGCAAGTGGAAGATGGTGATGTGCTGGAATGATCAGGAACTGCGCCCAAGCAAATTAGCTGATGTTGTATCCACGGACTTACTCGGTGTACAGTATCGAATCTACCACTTCACCACACGTTACCTCGGTGATAAACCTGATTGAGTTGATATTTAATTAGCTAAGCTTCATCTTTTGCGTTCATCCGGGGAGTTTTTTCGGACGTGATTGCGTTGCCTCATAATGAAATCTGTAGGGTAGCTCACACACAACCTGCAGGTCCACATGGCCCAATGGATAAGAACGCGTGTTCACATCCGGTGTGCTGATGCCGAGGTTAGCGGTTCAACCCCTACACCGGACTAAAATGTAGACCTGTCGTCCTTGACTTGAGGAGGTTAATTACAAGTACCTCTGAAGTCAGAGTGGGTTCACCTGATGGCGAGCGGCACTGTTAATAACGAAAGCTAATCCACACACAAATCTAGTCCATCATTACTATAGTGTTATGGACTACGCTTGGGTTCAAAGCGAGCGATAGCAAAACAAAAAAAAAACAACACACACAACCTGATGTGCCAGTCACATCAATCAGAAAGCTACAATACCAGCACAAGGCTTTACAGTTGTATGGACAGACCAGAAAAAACCATTATTCTGTTCCTCGGAACAGGTCACAGTTGTATGGACAGACCAGAAAAAACCATTATTGTTCCTCGGAACAGGTCACAGTTGTATGGACAGACCAGAAAAAACCATTATTCTGTTCCTCGGAACAGGTCACAGTTGTATGGACAGACCAGAAAAAACCATTATTCTGTTCCTCGGAACAGGTCACAGTTGTATGGACAGACCAGAACAAATCATTATTCTGTTCCTCGGAACAGGTCACAGTTGTATGGACAGACCAGAACAAATCATTATTCTGTTCCTCGGAACAGGTCACAGTTGTATGGACAGACCAGAACAAATCATTATTCTGTTCCTCGGAACAGGTCACAGTTTAGATCATGTCGATTATGTCATAACGAAGGCTCGAAAAGGTTTGTCAGCAATGAGAGTCATGGCGACTGCCAATATCGAGCAAAGACTGCTAATACTTCTGTTCCAAGGACTTGTGCTTTCACGCATCGAGTATGCCCTGGCCATCCTCACTGTCAGCCCTACACAGATTGGAAGACTTGAAAAGGTACAAAACGAAGCCATGCGCATCATTTTGGGCTGCACGAGAGACACCAGCTGTGTAGCAATGAGATACCTCCTTGACTTCCCGACAATGAAACACAGGATCAAGTTCTGGAGAGCTCGTGCATACTTAAAAATAAGTGCAGATGAGCAGCACCCTCTGCATGACGCTGTATTCAGAGAAAAGGGTGACAGGCTAAAGAGGGGCAAATCATGGATGGGTCGGGCGGAAGATGTCGTCGGACAGGTCTGCAGTCTTACCAGTATCAACCCCGGCAAGGAATGGGTGCCGATGCCTCCAGCTTTTAAGTGTACCTTCTCCTGCATTATCACACTCGACAGACGGTGCAGAGAGCAGAACCCTGCCGCTGTCAATGCAGAAGTCAACGCGCTCATCTATGATCACTCAGATAGCCCCGAAGTGCTCATCTATACAGATGGATCTGTTGTAAAGCAGCAGAGAAGTGCGTGGGCATTTACAGCCCGTTCAGCGGGCCGAACCGTTCAAGAATCCAGTGGTGCCCACTCTATGACCACGAGCAGCATGACGATGGAGGTGATGGTAGTTACACAGGCTTTCATATGGCTGGAATCACAGCATTATACCAACGTGTGTGTACTAAGTGATTCAATGAGCATGATTCAGAAGGTCGAAGCTGGATCTGTACGTAGACAGTGGACTGAGTCGCTGCGGAAGTCTGTTGACCGCAAAGTCACCTTCATCTTCGTCCCGGGACATGCGGGTGTCGAGGGAAATGAACGAGCTGACAAACTGGCTGGCTCTGCACCCCCTGTAGATGGCCAGCCCATGGATCGTGCCGATGTTATTAACGCCACTTAAAGATTTGGCGAGAACAGAGGATTTTGACGCCAGTGATTCCACATCGCTTTCCAGGATGAAAGACCTGGGAGTAAGAATCGGCACAGCCAGACGCGAGAGGTACATCGGGAAAACAAAACGCCTCGTCAACCAACACAGAACTGGCACTATTAGCCACCGGACGCTGATGCATATGCTGGGGGGAGGATCTGAGCACCTATGGACATGTCCGGAGTGCAACGAAGATACCCCAACTGATAAGAGAAAGAGCGAGCTCACCATTTCATGAGGAACATCAGCTCCCCGCTGCTATCTGTGGCGCCTATGATCCTCTCGGGAGCTAAGCCTCGATCAAATCCACGTGGTTTGTTGTCAGACTCCTTCAGGACAAAAATGTAAAAGTTGACTAGATTAAGGGTGTAAATAAACATCTGAAAAATACATTTCTTTAATGGCACAAACAAGGATACAAGTATGATTTAACAGCCATTA
Source organism: Cepaea nemoralis (assembly GCA_014155875.1). Lineage (NCBI taxonomy): Eukaryota > Metazoa > Mollusca > Gastropoda > Stylommatophora > Helicidae > Cepaea > Cepaea nemoralis. The sequence continues at coordinate 244,602 of JACEFZ010027991.1, read as the reverse complement.
GCTCAACATTTGTGGATGTCCATACTCATCACACTGGCAATGCTGTAAACAATTTATTTATATTTTTTTGCTATAATAAGGTGGATGGTGCAATAACAACTGTAAATGATGAGCACTGCAGTTCAATGTGGCTGGTGCAGTTATGCTGCAAACGATGCCTGCAATCTATCACAAGCTGGATGCTCAATTAAACAGACATACACTGAGTGCCTACAAACTGATCATAAGGTGGATGTTGTGGTTAAAATGATGATGACTACACACTTAGAGGCTGGGTGCTGCAGTTAAACAGCTGCAAATGACGAAGACTAAAAAATTATGACTAGGTGGACTATTGTGTCACGATTTCTTTAAATGATAATGATTCGATAAAATTCATATAATTTCGCCAGGCACAAAATACAAAATTTGAGTCATGTACAGGGGTCATCGTGATGAGAAGTTTGTCACGCTCAAACTTCCTGTGTGTCACACGTGCACTTAGACATTGGCTTCTTGGTCAGAAAGCATCACACCACTGAACGTACAATTTGTCCAGAACATCAGCCTGGGGTTGATGGCCACCCCCTACACAGGATATGCAAGAATGCTGGTGCCATATTTCCACAAACTGCACACCCATCTCTCAACTGGACCACCTGGCAGAACATCACTCCTTGTGCATATTAAAACAATTTTAAAGGCCACAAAGAAGAAAAACGTGAAACATTCACCATCAACAAGTGTCTTGCCAGCTGGTGTTGGCGTTCATGTCTCTCCACAGATCCCAGCCTTTGGTCTTCCCAATAAATAGTTCTTCTTCTACTGCGTTCATCCGGAGTTTCTTTTTTTTCGGACGTGACTGAGTTGTGCCTGTTTACAGCAGAGCTGCGTTCTTGCGCCGTTAGGCCAACACATCCGACTTCTGTGGGCATTTGTTGACCGGGTTAACCTTCCCGGTGATATATACAGTTAATATTCCTTCTCTTCCCCCCTCCCAATAAAAATACCACTTATATAAATTAAGTGAAACAGCACGGTTTTCAGTGCCTGACAAATATATTCTGAAAGTAAACAACGTCAGCATTGGCTGAAGCAGACTGGCTTCAGGTGATGAATACAAGCAGCCAGTTTTCTGTAGGATACACATATATTCTAGGTCACAGCATACAAGGTGAGAAAACCAGTGCCCTTCCTTTCCCAGATGTCCTTAACATTACAGTACCCAAAGACTTGACCGACACCAGACATGTACTGCTTGAAATATTTGATAAGACTTGACCGACACCAGACATGCTTGAAACAAACATTTGATAAGACTTGACCGACACCAGACATGCTTGAAACAAACATTTGATAAGACTTGACCGGCACCAGACATGCTTGAAACAAACATTTGATAAAACTTGACCGACACCAGACATGTACTGCTTGAAATAAACATCCGGTCACTGATGGGAACTGAACTCACACCACTAGCCTAGTGTATCAATATCTGTGCCACACTGGCCAGCTCTATTTGCATGCAAACAAACTCAATAAGACACGCTACTGTTTTTCTTACTTCCTTTTTCTTCTTTTTCACTTCGTCCTTCCCTCCATTTGAAGTTGGGGTGGTGGTTGTTGATTTTCGTTTTGCACTCTTTTCGGATTCTTTCTTTTTTTTCTTGTCCTCATATCCTGAAATTAGGTCAGGGCAGTCCAGGTTCTCCTCAGGTTCCCAGGTGTTTTCTGAGCTGAAATTAAATCAATATTACAAAAATATCACAAAATATCTGGCAAGGCTTTGTGTATCACATTACTGAATGACAATGGGGTCAGACAAAGTACTGTGAGCATATGGAAAGATACAGCTCCTTGTACATGTGAGCGGACATCGAGAGATGTACGGAAGGAAGCCTGTTTTGAGTGCACTGTGAAGACGAGGGACAGAACATGCCAACAGACACACTGTCCAGGGCTAGTGGTCTGTTTGGGGTGGGGTGGGGGAGGGGGGGGAGAGAGAGAGAGAGAGAGAGAGAGAGAGAGAGAGAGAGAGAGAGAGAGAGAGAGAGAGAGAGAGAGAGAGAGAGAGAGAGAGAGAGAGAGAGAGAGAGAGAGAGAGAGAACACAGCTCTGTATGTAAATCAATGAAGACATCAACCAAGATCCTGATTCTGGAAACGCACAGAAAATCACGCCCCCAGGCACAGAAAATCAAGAGCTGGCTGCTGTCGCTGTGTGGAGGGATCAAACTGCTCACTGTGTGGAAGTCATCAGCCTCACATCTAGAGGCCACCTTCTGGTCTCTGAAGGTAAAGCTTGTGATGAAGAGAGCCTCAATGTAAGCAACTCGAGCCTAAACAGCCATGTGCAGAACATGAAGATTCCTCGGGTGAGCCAGTACCAGAGCCTCATATGGCAGCTCTGCATTTACAGAAGCCACCTTGGATGGCAAGGAATGCCTCTGCCTTCACAGAACTGACAATGTGGCCATTCTGGGTAGGTCGAGGGAGGGGGGTGTGGTCCCACACCACCTATGAAAATTACTGGTAATGCTAAAATTGGCCTTAGGCTTTTTCCGAATGCTATAGAACAGTGGTTCTCAATCTTGTTTGGCCCATGCACCCCTCCACCATATGTTCAGAACGTCATTCCCCCTTTTGTATTTCCTCCCTATATAATGCCAATTTATTCATGTCTGGAACTCTGCACATGTGATGACAGGCGCACAAATGTCCTCTCTGCAACAACCGTGAGCACTGATCCCACCAGTACGAAGCAACAAGAGCGCGGACCTGCCATGCCCAAACTCCCTTCCACACCGGGCTTGTCGCTGGTGACCACAGCCTCATGTAATGCATACCAGAATTTTCTGACAGGCAATGTGGCATTGACTGAACTGATCACGCCACCCATCAGGTGCTGTTGGGTCAGAAAACACGGACACGGTAACAGATTCTTGGAAGTAAAGTCACCAAACATGAAATTGACATCACACACTGAGAACCGACTGGTCAGAGTACTGACTGGTCTATTAACATCAGCACCACACCCAATACACCTACAGAGGTTCAAAGAACCCTGTACTGGCCTCACATCCCACATTGGAATTAAAATACAACCAAGTTTGGCAAAACTTCTGTCTTATTCACAGACTAAAGAACCCTCCACTAACCTAACATGCCACATTGGAATTAACATAAAACAAGACTTCAGCAATACCCGTGTCCTATTCACAGACCAAAGAACCTTCTGCTGATCTAACATGCCACATTGCAATTAACATACATCAGAGTTTGGCAATACTCGTTTCCTATTCACAGACCAGAGCTCGCGTTCTCTGGTATTGTCGGTGTGAAGCTACCTACCAGAGTAGAAGTTTGTCTCTGATGATGCTTTCTTCTGATACTCTTACCACAAGAATACAACTAATATATATGTTGTTTGCGCTTGCTTGTGTGGATTAGCTTTCCCTATTAACAGCGTCCCTTGCTATCAGCCGAACCCACTCTGACTTCACAGGTACTTGTAATCTACCTCCCCAAGTCAATGATGACAGGTCAATATTTTAGTCCAACTTTCTGGTGATGGGGTTGAACCCCTTACCTCGGCATCAGCACACCGGATGTTTAAGAACATGTGTTCTTATCCCTTCTGCCATGCTGACCTGCGATCTAGTATATGTAAATGTAACAGTTCCCACCCTCAAGGCTATTTATGTCACAGTAATACCTCCACCAAACAAGAGGAACAATGTACTCACTCTGGGATACCTCCAAACAAGACAAAAAATGTACTCACTCTGGGTAACCTTTCCATTTGAGCAGGTATTCTTTTTTGCCACCTCGCATTCTGGAGTCCACAACTTTCTCAACCGTGAACTCTTCCTCCTCCTCCTCTGGTGCCTCGGCAACAGGATCATCCTTTGACTTTTCTGAAAGAACAAAGAAAAAAAAAAAGGTTACAGTCATGCATACATGTGGTCCTGGGGGACAGATAAGGGATGAATAGTGTAGGAAGTAGTGAGTTCTAGAATAACAGCAACATTGAAACACCCCCCCCAAAAGAAAAATGGGAATTTTAAATGAAACTTCAAAGCATACTATATAAAGAAATGGAAGTATCAAAATGAGATGCTAAAATAGGATCAGACATCATTAGCTATGAAGAAATCACAGGGCAACATTGACTAGTGGTAATAATTGATTTGTGGGCAGAGAATCATGTCACAGGCACAAGTGTTTAAAGCAAAAACACAAGGCATCATCAGACTATTGTTGGCCATATCTTTATTAACAAGAAATTCAGATCATTTCTACTAGATGATGTAAGTTTTAGAGTTGCAGTTGTAAACTCCACCACCTGCTCAGTTGGCACCTGAGTCAGTGGTCAGCGACAGTTTCACAATTCCCCGGCACACCGGCTCTTGGGTTTCATATCAGGGGTGGGCCATGTGGAAACAGATCACTGTTTATATGGATGGTGTGAGATGTTGGCCGTTCATAAAACAAAAACAAACGACTATACATAAACTGCCTGGTAAATCATCAACAGCCAATAAATGCTGGGGTTGATTGCAATCTTCTGTCAAGCACATACAACTGTTATATTTAAACACAGAAACCAGATACAAAATGTTGCATGATTTATTGCCTGGCATATTTCGCTGCATCTCATCAGTTGCATTCTGCAGAGTCATATTTCATATGAGTGAATAAATGAATAATACTTTTAAAAGTCGAGTTTTTTTGGGTTTTTTTAAAAGGTATTGTTCAAATGTCTGTTCAAGTCTTGTTCAATCTGTTATCCCTACATTAATTTCAAATGTACCGTGAGGATTTCTTAAATCTAACTGGAATCTCGGGTATTGTTCGAATGTGGAACAGTTATCCCAAAATAAAATTTTAAATGTAACGTGAGGATTTTATTAAATCTAACTGGAATCTCGGGTATTGTTCAAATGTGGAACATCTGTTATCCCTACATTAATTTCAAATGTACCGTGAGGATTTCTTAAATCTAACTGGAATCTCGGGTATTGTTTGAATGTGGAACATCTGTTATCCCTACATTAATTTCAAATGTACCGTGAGGATTTCTTAAATCTAACTGGAATCTCGGGTATTGTTTGAATGTGGAACATCTGTTATCCCTACATTAATTTCAAATGTACCGTGAGGATTTCTTAAATCTAACTGGAATCTCGGGTATTGTTGAATGTGGAACATCTGTTACCCCTACATTAATTTCAAATGTACCGTGAGGATTTCTTAAATCTAACTGGAATCTCGGGTATTGTTCAAATGTGGAACATCTGTTATCCCTACATTAATTTCAAATGTACCGTGAGGATTTCTTAAATCTAACTGGAATCTCGGGTATTGTTCAAATGTGGAACATCTGTTATCCCTACATTAATTTTAAATGTACCGTGAGGATTTCTTAAATCTAACTGGAATCTCGGGTATTGTTCAAATGTGGAACATCTGTTATCCTACATTAATTTTAAATGTACCGTGAGGATTTCTTAAATCTAACTGGAATCTCGGGTATTGTTCAAATGTGGAACATCTGTTATCCCTACATTAATTTTAAATGTACCGTGAGGATTTCTTAAATCTAACTGGAATCTCGGGTATTGTTCAAATGTGGAACATCTGTTATCCCTACATTAATTTTAAATGTACCGTGAGGATTTCTTAAATCTAACTGGAATCTCGGGTATTGTTCAAATGTGGAACATCTGTTATCCCTACATTAATTTCAAATGTACCGTGAGGATTTCTTAAATCTAACTGGAATCTCGGGTATTGTTTGAATGTGGAACATCTGTTATCCCAAAATAAAATTTTAAATGTAACGTGAGGATTTTATTAAATCTAACTGGAATCTCAGGTCAGATCAGCATAAAATTGAATTCACAGCATGCGAACGGGTAAAACAGTCTCCCACAATAAATAAACCCTGGACAGAATGGTGCTGGAAGGTAAAACAGTCTCCCACAATAAATAAACCCTGGACAGAATGGTGCTGGAAGGTAAAACAGTCTCCCACAATAAATAAACCCTGGACAGGATGGTGCTGGAAGGTAAAACAGTCTCCCACAATAAATAAACCCTGGACAGAATGACGCTGGACGCGCAAGGACATGGCAGGTACAGACGACTAACTTACCAGACATCGTGCGCTGTTAAAATATGCTGCTCACTGGGGAGCTTCTGAAATATATTGACAATAAACCATTTAATTATGAGTACAAATCAAATATGTTCGATATTGTTCATGCATTGTAACATCCTATTAGTAGTATTAGTGCAGACTGACTAATGAATTCACTAAATGAGATTTTAACTATTGTAGCGTAGCCTGTGTGAATTCCTTAGAGTAACTAACGACAACTGCCTGAAAGAGGCTAACGCAACTACAGCATTATAATATAGAACAATAAGAAAGAGACAAACAGCTTTCTTTGGTCATGTGATGAGAAGAGAGGCATTGGAGAACATCGTGACAAGTCGAAAGATTGAGGGGGTGGGGGGGAGAGGCAGAGGCCAACCAAGAGAAGTGATGCTGGATGGATTGAGACGGTGGCATGGAGGAATATCAGCAGCAAGAGTGGATCCAGAACACCAGAGACCGAGATCTGTGGAGAGCCATGAACGCCTACGCCAGCTGGCAGGGCACCTGATGAGACTGGCGTGCCCTTTTGTTTTGTTTCATTCTACCTATAACTTTTGTTTGTCATAGATCTATGTTATTCTCTCTTCTCATTGACCAGCTAGAACAGTTTTGTTTGTCATGGATCTATGTTATTCTCTCTCATTGACCAGCTAGAACAGTTTTGTTTGTCATGGATCTATGTTATTCTCTCTTCTCATTGACCAGCTAGAACAGTTTTGTTTGTCATGGATCTACGTTATTCTCTCTCATTGACCAGCTAGAACAGTTTTGTTTGTCATGGATCTACGTTATTCTCTCTTCTCATTGACCAGCTAGAACAGTTTTGTTTGTCATGGATCTACGTTATTCTCTCTTCTCATTGACCAGCTAGAACAGTTTTGTTTGTCATGGATCTACGTTATTCTCTCTTCTCATTGACCAGCTAGAACAGTTTTGTTTGTCATGGATCTACATTATTCTCTCTTCTCATTGACCAGCTAGAACAGTTTTGTTTGTCATGGATCTACGTTATTCTCTCTCCTCATTGACCAGCTAGAACAGTTTTGTTTGTCATGGATCTACGTTATTCTCTCTTCTCATTGACCAGCTAGAACAGTTGTTTGTCATGGATCTACGTTATTCTCTCTCATTGGCCAGCTAGAACAGTTTTGTTTGTCATGGATCTACATTATTCTCTCTCATTGACCAGCTAGAACAGTTTTGTTTGTCATGGATCTACATTATTCTCTCTCATTGACCAGCTAGAACAGTTTTGTTTGTCATGGATCTACATTATTCTCTCTCATTGACCAGCTAGAACAGTTTTGTTGTCATGGATCTACATTATTCTCTCTCATTGACCAGCTAGACAGTTTTTGTTTTGTCATGGATCTACATTATTCTCTCTCATTGACCAGCTAGAACAGTTTTGTTTGTCATGGATCTACATTATTCTCTCTCATTGACCAGCTAGAACAGTTTTGTTTGTCATGGATCTACATTATTCTCTCTCATTGACCAGCTAGAACAGTTTTGTTTGTCATGGATCTACGTTATTCTCTCTCATTGACCAGCTAGAACAGTTTTGTTTGTCATGGATCTACATTATTCTCTCTCATTGACCAGCTAGAACAGTTGTTTGTCATGGATCTACGTTATTCTCTCTTCTCATTGAGCAGCTAGAACAGTTTTGTTTGTCATGGATCTACGTTATTCTCTCTTCTCATTGACCAGCTAGAACAGTTGTTTGTCATGGATCTACGTTATTCTCTCTCATTGGCCAGCTAGAACAGTTTTGTTTGTCATGGATCTACATTATTCTCTCTCATTGACCAGCTAGAACAGTTTTGTTTGTCATGGATCTACGTTATTCTCTCTCATTGACCAGCTAGAACAGTTTTGTTTGTCATGGATCTACATTATTCTCTCTCATTGACCAGCTAGAACAGTTGTTTGTCATGGATCTACATTATTCTCTCTCATTGACCAGCTAGAACAGTTGTTTGTCATGGATCTACGTTATTCTCTCTTCTCATTGACCAGCTAGAACAGTTTTGTTTGTCATGGATCTACGTTATTCTCTCTTCTCATTGACCAGCTAGAACAGTTGTTTGTCATGGATCTACGTTATTCTCTCTCATTGGCCAGCTAGAACAGTTTTGTTTGTCATGGATCTACTTATTCTCTCTCATTGACCAGCTAGAACAGTTTTTGTTTGTCATGGATCTACGTTATTCTCTCTCATTGACCAGCTAGAACAGTTTTGTTTGTCATGGATCTACATTATTCTCTCTTCTCATTGACCAGCTAGAACAGTTGTTTGTCATGGATCTACGTTATTCTCTCTTCTCATTGACCAGCTAGAACAGTTTTGTTTGTCATGGATCTACGTTATTCTCTCTTCTCATTGACCAGCTAGAACAGTTGTTTGTCATGGATCTACGTTATTCTCTCTCATTGGCCAGCTAGAACAGTTTTGTTTGTCATGGATCTACATTATTCTCTCTCATTGACCAGCTAGAACAGTTTTGTTTGTCATGGATCTACGTTATTCTCTCTCATTGACCAGCTAGAACAGTTTTGTTTGTCATGGATCTACATTATTCTCTCTTCTCATTGACCAGCTAGAACAGTTTTGTTTGTCATGGATCTACATTATTCTCTCTTCTCATTGACCAGCTAGAACAGTTTTGTTTGTCATGGATCTACGTTATTCTCTCTTCTCATTGACCAGCTAGAACAGTTTTGTTTGTCATGGATCTATCGTTATTTTTTCCTCATTGGCCAGCTAGACATGTTTTTCAAAGTTGCATGCTCTTTCCAGGATGTTACTATCATTAACCCCAAGTTGATTTCTTAAGACATATTACATTCAGTAGTTTGCCAGTGCTTTTGGAATGAGAAGTCAACACTGAACGTCAAATGACCGGTGTCGGGGTTGAAACCAAGCAGGTACTCGTACTCAATGGATAATGCAATCACTATCATGCCAGACTGTAGGGGTTGAAACCAAGCAGGTACTCGTACTAAATGGATAATGCAATCACTACCATGCCAGACAACCGTGTCGGGTTGAAACCAAGCAGGTACTCGTACTCAATGGATAATGCAATCACTACCATGCCAGACTGTAGGGGTTGAAACCAAGCAGCTACTCGTACATAATGCAATCACTATCATGCCAGACAACTGACACAACAAACTCCAAAAAAGAACCGCAGGACTTGACGACGGGTGCTTGGCACTACGCCACAAGTCTCCTGCGATTTATGTGTTGCTAGTAGACATTTGAAACATTTAGAGCTCTAAAATGGACTTTTATCAGACTTGCAAGGTCTCTGTCTCAAATTTAACCTGCACCCAGTCCAATGATTGAAATTTTCAATGACACCATATAATAAGCTTCTACCGGATTCCTCTTTTCAAGGGCAGTAAGACACGCCTAGTTATTCAAACACGCCATAAGTAAATGCATCAGCCACTAATCCACAAAGTTATGAATATTACAGTCTTCTGTAGTCTATTATGATGATATAATCCCTTCAGTGTTACTGTGAGCTGCGCATTACCTCCTTGACAAAAGCACATCTCCATTAAATTAATAAAATTGTGGCAGTAAAATGTAGTGTATTGTTAATGACAGGGTGTGTGGAAGCAGTATATAAATTATTACGTTAAGTGAAATGAAAGGTGTAAGGCAGCCACTGCATTATTTATTAATATTTGAATACACAATTTCTAAAATCTTAAATATTGTCTCCTATTGACTAGACTGCCAGACTCCGGGACGCGGTTCGTGACCCCACATGCTCGTGTTCGAAACACAGCTGTGGGCGATTTGGCAGCAAACTGTGTTGCATTGGTTATTTACGAAATGGTATGGGTGCTGCCGTTCAGAAAGCAATGGCAAACTATTTAACGTAAACTTGCCAAGACATCGACAACAGCAAAAAATGCTGGTGGTGGCTGCAAACGTCCTGTAATGTAAAGGTAAAGAATATGCAACTTTTTGTTTTTAATTGACTAGACTGTCACACCCTCAGAACTGTAAATAAATAGCTATTGAAACAGTATGACCTAAATTATTTCATTATTCAAAAGCGGTTATTTATTGTCTAAGCATTTCATCCCAAAATAAATTAATGACACAAAAGAACAGAGGGAGTGTTATAAAAATCAATGCCCCGACTCCACTACAGAGCTCCGCTACCGCGGTATTGTCCATGCTGCACCCACGTCGACATTTTCCGCTACCGAACCGCGGGTTAGGGCAATAGTTTCAAGTCAATTCTTGGGTAGGAGAAAGTCTCTTGAAATATATTCTATATAAAACTCCAGGTAAGCAGGTCCACTGAGATGTAGAAACGTATAAACCGCATTGACAAACCGAAATTGATGAGCCCGCCATTTTGGCCATGGTCAAGCATTGATGCCGACCATCTCTGGAGACGATTGCTCTACGAAAACACGCCATTTCAATCAACTGCATACTGGAAACAACGAACTATTAAACTATGCATAAGTATGGAAAAATTACTAACGCTGAACTAAAACCGTGAACAGATAAAGATGTGAATACTCCAAGGGAAATGTGCGAGAACTTACATGGGTACGCCGCCAGATTAAAAAGCGCTGCTTTCTTTCTGTTGTATGGCGCATGCGCCGTGCCTACATCCGGGACAGCCTGACGCGGGAAGCTGCCGGGGTTCGTGTCTCTTACTTTCGTTCATTCGATATTCATGCTTGAACCCAGGACCCCAGTCTACACAGATGGGTCCCACAAAATGTTGTTCGAAATAGAGGAGTGGGAGTGTACATAGAATCCCCAAATAATACTAGGGATACGGTCAGAGTACCAACAGGAAAGTACTGCCATAACTATGATGCTGAAATCCAGGCAATCAGGATAGATAGCAATAGAGAAATTACTAAATTTGAATAACGAAGACAAACAATAGATTGCACGATTTATTGCCTGGCATTTTTCGCTGCATCTCGTCAGGTACATACTGTAGAAATCACACAACATAAGCTAAAGTTATTAGATAAAGCCTTCAATCTGAAATATAGGGTGTATTTTTAATGACTGGGTTTTTTTTTAAAATATTGCCGTTACATGTTTTGTATTTACCTGTTATGTTGCATGAACTCCACAGCGGGTGAATACAAAACTTGGAACGACAATAGTTTTTTTTAGTTTTAGTCGTTGGATCAACATCACGGCACACGGTTTAACCCATAAGTGCTCCTAACTCACACCTGAGTTTGGAGAAACTCAGCTCAATGCACGAACTCCGTTGCATCGGCGAGGATCCTGAAATGCTTTGGGTAGATTTTTAACTCGAAATTTTGCCGGGCAGCGCCGTTAGGCTACTCTTTTTCGATTTCCAACTGCCAAGGGATTTTTTTCGTGCGCAACAATACACACGGGCGTCCGATCTCACTGCTCAGAAACCAGGGAAAATTACTGGAAGTCCAGGTGGATTTTTTAAAATAAATCCTGGTCCTCACCGGGACCTCCAGCACTCGAGGCGGACACCATACCTCGAGACCACTCAGCACCCCTCTCCCCCCCCCCCCCCCCCCCAATTACGACAATATTTTCAAACACTGCACAGTCACTAAAAACACACCCTATATTTCAGCTTGAAGGATTTATCTAACCACTTTAATTTGTGTTATGTGATTTTTGCAGTCTGTAGGCCTAACCGACGAGATGCAACTGAATATGTTGTGCAATAAATCGCGAAATCTAGTATTTGTGTCTTCGTTATTCAAATTACTAAATACCTGCCATGGTACACAGCCTGAGGTGCTATTGACAGATGCATAATAAGCACTTAGGCGCTCCAGTCTGGGAAATTGCCAGTACTACAGACTACTTTCTGAACTTGATAGTCAGCGTAAGGTCACTATACAACGGATATTATCACTGTGGAGTACCCGGAAACGAGAGAGCTGATCTATTAGATTAGCAAAGGAAGGAACAATAGAAGAACAACCTGATGTACCCGTTACATACCACCAAAAGAAGCGAATTATCAAATCACTTATCAAAGCCTGCTCAAGACGACTATCACCTTATGGACAGGCTAGAACAAATAATTATTTTGCGCCTCAGAACAGGACACAATAGGTTACGCAACCACATGTTTACCAAATTTAAGATTGCTGAATCTTGTGCACATGTGGATTGGCGTCGCAGACAGCAAATCACATACTCCAAGACTGCCAAAAATACAACATATCTAGGCAAACCTTCAGACATAGAGAAACAACAGAGGAAGATAAACTCTATGGGCCACTGGGTGAACTAAATAAGACATTTAAAAATTCATACAAGAGACAACATTGTAGTTAGAACGAAAGAAGAAGAGGAAGAAGAAGAAGTAGAAGAAGAAGTAGAAGAAGAAGAAGAAGAAGAAGAAGAAGAAGAAGAAGAAGAAGAAGAAGAAGAAGAAGAAGAAGAAGAAGAAAGGTAAAGTTTGTGGTGGTGGTTGTGGTCGCGGCAGAGGTGGTTGTACGTCTTTCTCCGTAATCCCGTATATTCTCGTGAGTAACGTAACCTGCGTGAGAATCGGTAGCGGTTCTCGCCGAGTTGGTAACTTACGGGGTATGTGAGCCGATCGCCCAGAAAGCAATGGCACACTACACTGTGCGTAATCTTGCCAAGAAATCAACAATCAGCTGAAAGATGCTGATGTTGACAGCGATGTCCTGTATAGGATATGGAAAAAAATGCAGCTTTACATAACATAATTATGTGGAGTGGTTTCGATTAGACATAGGTTGGTAATGTTTGTCCCCAGGTTTGGAGTATTTGTTTTTTATTAATAAAACTTCAACCCATTATACTGAGGAAATCTTGAGTGCAGACAGTCACAGCTTTTTTTTTTTTAAATTAAATGCACGTACTGTCTTAATGTGCCAAACCAAGATTATTTGAATGTGGCGTCTATAAAATCCCACTGTGCTGTTTTCTGGTGTCTATTTTGATATCTATCCACATCTTCCCTATGTTGTATTCCAATTCCCAATTCCAATTTAAAAAAAAAAAAAAAATTCCAAATTCGGTCTCGTTTAACCTGCCTCCTCAGTTTTGGTTATTGTTGAGATCCGTGGTTGTGTGGACTGTTAGTCTTAGTACATGCTGATTTTATTGGTTCCGCTCTGTTTTTCGGATAAGGTTATTTTGTGCTGTCTGGTTATTTTCTTTCTGTCTTATTGATTAATTTGGTTATTTCGGGATTTGAATTTTAAATATTGAGCACAACCCACTACTGGCAACGCTGATCGTACTCTGGTATGAGCTTAAGGCCTATCCACGTCAATATGGAAGCACCACACTCGAGTCCCGCCCTCGTCCGAGCTCGTCAGCAGTGCACATCACCGACCGGATCCGGAAACAAGCCCCAGATCACTGGCGCGTGAAGCGGGTGTGCAACCACGCGGCACACGCCGGACACACAGCCAAATTATCACAACAGAACACCACAACGTCACCCATCGTAATTAATTAATCATTGATTAATTAATTGATAAATTGATTAATTAATCAATTTGATTATTGCTCTTTGGATTTAGGAGGCCTGGTGTTCCTTGCCAGTGAGAAGTCCTGATCGTTTCGGGTCCACACCGATTGACGGACGTCAGTCGCGGCGATTGGGCAATCTTAAACATAGCCTACGATGGGTGACGTTGTGGTGTTCTGTTGTGATAATTTGGCTGTGTGTCCGGCGTGTGCCGCGTGGTTGCACACCCGCTTCACGCGCCAGTGATCCGGGGCTTGTTTCCGGATCCGGTCTGGGATGTGCACTGCTGACAAGCTCGGATGAGGGCGGGACTCGAGTGTGGTGTTTCTGTCTTATGCTGGTCCTGATAAAGACCGGTCATTGATCGGGCCTATTGGGTTCCGCAGTCTTTTGTTTGTTGCTTTCTTTCTCTATTAGCACTACTACTATGTCTTTGATTGCTTTCTTCTGATCAGTTGTAATATCAATGTGGTTTGCACTGGCATAGTGTTCCATTAGTGCATTTGCAGCCTTTTTTTCCTGTAAGCAAGGCATTTCCTTGTTTAATTGTTATTTGTTTGTTTCTAGGTCCTTCATTGTTCATGGCTTTCGCTAGTTTCCATAGTTTGTTTCCATCCCTGTCAAAATTCAGGTTTTCTGTTTTTTCCCTCCAACAATCTCTTGTTGTTTGATTTATTGTTCTTTTATATTTTGGTGAGATGGCTTTGAGAGAGATGTTTGCTCAAGTTGTTTGTTCTCTCTCTCTCTCTCTCTCTCTCTCTCTCTCTCTCTCTCTCTCTCTCTCTCTCTCTCTCTCTGCTGTCTTCCTGGCATCTTCAACTTTGTCCTCCAAAATTGTAATTCTTCAGTCCAGTATGGTTTGTAATTTTTTCCTCGCTCCTCTTGGAATAGACTCAGTGGCCGCCTGTATTATTGCTCTGCTTAGACTTTCCACCATTTGCTTTATGTTGCCATATCGTGTATTTACGTTTTCACAATATTTGTCTGTTAGTATGGCAAATCTGTCCCAATCTGCTCGTTTGTAATTCCAACGAGGCAAAGGTTTTGCTCCCGTGGAACATACTCCATATTCATTACAAGCTTGATTGGTCTGTGGTCACTACCTGCTATTTGATCAAGCACATGACGATCGATTTTGTGGAGGATGTCTCCTGTGCAGAAAGCTAAGTCTGGAGTAGAAGTGGTAATCCATCTTCTGGAGTAGAAGCTCGGTGTTTCATCCGCTTTGTTGAGTAGATGGAGATTTAAGTCTATTTCCCAATCCTCCACTTCATCTCCTCTTTTGTCAGTGTCTGAGTATCCCCGTCTTTCTGAACGGCTATTAAAGTCTCCGACAATAATGCAGTTTGTGTCAGTTATTTTCATGTTTGAGAGTGTAAGGTCCTTATCTGCTGGGCTATACAGATTGTAAATTCTTATTTTCACGTCCTTTATCATTATATCAACGCCTATAATTTTCGTTTGATTATCAGATATCACAGATACTTTACGACAAGGTATTGTATTTCGTGTAAGTATTAGAACTCCTCCTTTGTGTCCTTCACGGTCGAAACGTGTGGCCTGATATCCTCTGACTGAGAATTTGCGATTGGCATTGAGGTGTGTCTCTTGAATGTATGCCACATCCATTCTTCTTCTGCTTCTTCGTTCATCCGGATTTTTTTTCCGGATGTGACTGCGTTGTGCCTGTTTACAGCAGAGTTGCGTTCTTGCGCCGTTAGGCCGACACATCCGACTTCTGCGGGCATTTGTTGACCGGGTTAACCTTCTCGGGGGTTTCTTAGGACGTTTGAATCTCACTGTTGTGGTGTTATCCCCCATCTTAGCTGGCCCTCATAGAACAGCCAAAGACATCCTGGTCAACCCTCAAGGGAAGGCAGGGGCAGACCATGGGCATTCCCCGCCATCCAAGGAGGCTTCCATACTTGCAGAGCCGATACATAGCGCTCTGGTACTGGGCTCACCCAAGGAATCGTCACGTCCTGCACATGGCTGCTTAGCCTCACTTCCGTATATTGGGCCTTCCGTTCACCATAGGCTGTTCCTCCGGAAACCAGAAGAATGCAGTCTGCAGATGACATCCACACAGTGAGCTTTCGATTAAGACTTTCCACATAATGGATTTGCTATCCGAGCAATATTCCATTTCGTGCCACTAGGACACTTTTTCCACCTTTTATGAAGCCCACACAGTGAGCTTTCGATTCGCACGTAATGGATTTGCTATCTAAGCAATATTCCATTTCGTGTCACTAGGACACTTTTTCCACCATTTACGAAGCCCACACAGTGAGCTTTTGATTCGGACTTTCCACGTAATGGATGTGCTATCCAAGCAATATTCCATTTCACATCCATTCTATCTTTATGAAGACGCTGTGTTAGGGAGACTTTCTTGTTATAAACTCCTTCGGCATTCCACTGTAGTATGTTGAGTGTCCGGGGTGTTTGGTCAATAGCTCTTAACCTACTCCTCTGTGCCTTGACTCCACAGCACAGGGGAAGGTGACCACCAGTAGTCATGGGTGGACCCCCTCGAGGCAGTCGGCCCGGCAATATCACCGCCTGATGGGACTTCGCGGGATTAGCACCATAACGACTAATTTTAAACTGTGACATCATGAATCAAGTTACGTTGCACTGCTTTGTCAAGCCTGTGGCTCAGTACATCTTATTTCGACAAGCATTTTTCGGGGTGCTTTCCCTAGCCTTTGACTGTCCCCAGTCTACCTACAAGGCAGCAGGTTTGTGTGTCTCTTCGTCTGGTTCCTCTCCATTGACCTGTCCGACATGGGTGACCCTACCAGTAGCTGTGCTACCGTCGGCATAGCTCTTGGGATCATTGGAACGCACGAGCCCCTCTACCTCGTCAAGGTGGACACACGGCAGAGGGGATACTGGTGTTCTAAATCTACCAGTTTGGCCTTTAGCCACCCGACTGACTCAGCAGAAGTAGGTGATAACTTGGAGACTTGATCAAACAACATTTCAAATTGTGCTTGCGACTCAACACGGTTGATGTGTTTGGGCTTTATGCAGAATTTTCATCCGTATGCAAGGGCCTCCGTTTCAATGCTGTTGAGTACGTATGACGATAAGTTCCTCACATACTTCTCTGGGTTTGTCTAGTACTGACGTTATTACCTTTTCAGTGCTCAGTGATTTGTTGAGGCGAGCATTCTCTGCGATGTTCACCTTGTACACTGTTTCTGTGCAGAATTTAGTGAACTTCAAGTAGCCATACAAGCTCAATTCATTAGTGACGTAGTAACGTAGACAAACTATCGTCTGTCAAGACTGCCAGGTGCCAGTCATGTTTGATCCAAACCTACTTTTTATTTGGCGCAGAATCATCTAAAAACAATCCTTGTAGATCAGCTGATTCTATCAGTCATGTTCTCAATGATTGTGCCATTTGTGTAGCCGTCTGTTCTGTCTGTATCATGGTAGGCTTCTTTATCCCAACCAGTAAAACTATAGGCTGACTCAGTCACATGAAATGGCCACCAGATAATGTTTTGAACACGATCTAGAAACGGAAGGGGATAATATAACTGGCAACTTCTCCCCATTATGTCATTATATGGTAGACGCAATAAGTCAAGGTCAGTTAGTTAGTTAGTTAGTCGCGGTTCCAACTTCACGACAACGGGTCGCCCCATTATGCTCCATTCCCTTGCCAGCGAATATCACACAAAATGCTCCCAACTGTCCAATGTGAAAAGTGGAACAGACAGGAGTCTCGGCAATCCAACAAGCCCGCACAGGTACACTGTGCATAATGCCGCCGTCAGAACGTCAACACAAAATTCATCCACACTCGCCAGTTCATCGTCGATGGACTAAGGACTCGGCAGTCACCAGAAAGACCTCATTGACCCGGGTTTTCTCACATGGCTCGGTCTCTTACCGCAGGGCGACCCGCCGAAAGTGTCGCACAAAGCACGAACTCCGCAGATTCAGCGCCGACTCCAGGAGTCTCCCGAAAAATGCACCCGTGAACCGAAAGGGCAAAACAGTCAATTCAGCAACCGCCGGTAGCCATTGTAAGTTATGAACATGGAGTTCACTGTACAGGACAGATGTAAAAGCATTCCACGCGAATTTCACAGCTCACGGTGTCGCCCACGCACTCACTCGGTAGCAGGGCGACGGAACCATATACTACCAGTCCAACATGAGGAAAATGCGATTGTAAATCGTAGCCACAAGCATAAACACGGCACAGGCCACAACGGTTCAATGCTTAACCGCCATGTTGGCGACCGGAAGTCAAGGTCACTGGCAGTTAGACGGGGAATTCTTACATGCTACATAGAACCACTCCTAACGTATGGACACGAATTCTGAACAAATAGTAAACACGGGAAAACATCCATGGAAGCTTTGGAGGTGTGATTATAGGAGAATGCTGAAAATGGACGGCCAATATGAACAATCTGGAGATTTTGAGGGAAGCTAAGTCACAAAGACAACTTAACACAAATATAAGAAAGAGGCAGTCTGAAATTTTTGGCAACATTATGAGAAGACACAAGCTGCAACATATTGTGACAATCGGAAAGATTTGTGGAAAGAGAGATAGAAGAAGACAGTGAGATAAAATTATTGACTGTCTTGGGTCATATCACCGAGGGAAGTCAGCACACGAATTGATACACGCAGTTGGATATCGCAACGCAGAGAAGCATGATCGCCAACGCCAGTCGGCAAACACGTGATATTGATAGTACACATGATTGTGTACTAGTCAAAACCCTGCATCAGTCTTAATACTATTTATAGATTGGTGCGCGTAGGTCAGCATGGTTGAATGGATAAGAACGCGTGTTCTTAAACATCCGGTGTGCTGATGCCGAGGTAAGCGTTTCAACCCCTACACCGGACAGTTGGACTAAAATGTTGACCTATCGTCCTTGACTTGGGGACGTTAATTACAAGTACCTCTGAAGTCGGAACGGATTCGCCTGATGGCGAGGGATACCGTTAATAGGGAAAGCTAATCCACACACAAAATTCAGTCCATTACTACTATAAATAGTGTGTATGTACTACGCTTGAGTTCAAAGCGAGCGAGCACCCAAAAAAAAAAAAAAAGATTGTTGAGCTAAGCATTGACTGAAGGTTGCCAAGTTAATCTAGCAATGCCCCACTATCTATGTTTGCTACTTTGCATTTCCTTGTGATTCCAAATGGTGTGTAACTCTTAGCACACCTCGCTCCAATTGAAGTAACTCCATAATGGCACCAAATTTCCCAGCTTCACTTGTAGTGACTATGAGCTCTTCTTGCTCCCTCCAAAATGCTTGCAATTTTACTTTTAGTCCCTCCTGTAAATTATTTATCAAATGCTTTCTCTAAATCTACCCAGACCTAGGTCTATCTAGAGCGATTTGGCAGCAGACAGTCTTGCATTGGTTTTCATTGAGTGGTATGGGTGCTGGTCGTTCAGAAAGCAATGGCAAACTACTGCACGTAAATCTGTCAAGAAATCACAAAGTCAAAACATGCTGGGGTTGACTGCGACATATCCTGTACAGAATAAGCAACTAACTAATTAACCTAGGCCTCCGGAGTGTGTGGATTTTCTCTTGGAAGGCATCCTATATTTCTTGAGCTATATATGTTGTTTGATCATCAGTGGATCTGTACTGAGTGAAGTCTACTTCCTGTGGAGCTCATCCTGTAGCAAATCCTTTGCACTATGTTGCTCTCATCATTGCCAGCCAACAAGATTCTTGATTCTCAAATTTGTTGCTGCTTTCTTTAAATATCTTCAGAGTTGAGTGGAGCAAAGAACCAACATCACTGCACTCAGGACATTTCCATACGTGCTCCGTCCTCATCTTCAACAACCATCGAAGAGTCCCAATACTAATGGTACTACTAATTGCAATATGATTATGTGTCCGTCTGGCCTTTCCTCTGAGAACTGAGTGTCGGCCACATCCTCTGGCTACTCCCTGCCACACCATTCTCACCAGACAATGATGGTTATCTGTTCTCACACACTATACACACAATCCTAAATAGCCCTGGCTACATCTGCTATATCACGCTACAATATCCGGCCAGGCACGGCAGATTTAGCCCATTTGCTCATTCCCCAACACACCAGCATGCCCCGAGGAGAAAATCCAATCGATGCACTCTGTCTTAGATTTTTAAATTAACATATGCCACTCTACACGCAGAATACCTGTTAAATACAGGGTGTATTTTTAATGACTGTGCAGTGTTTGAAAATACTGCCGGTCCAAGTTTTGTATTTACCTATTATGTTGCATGAACTTTACAGAGGGTGAATACAAAACTTGGACCGGGAATATTTTCAAACACTGCAGTCATTAAAAATACACCCTATATATTCAGATTGACTTATGAAGGTTAAGAAGAAGAATTCAGAACAATTAAATAAAATGTGAAGATTTCAGCAAATCTTTAATACTTATGTTTACATTACAAACATCAATTGCAAATAAAAATTAATACAAGAAATCATATAGTTCGTGTATCTTCTGATCCCACTTTGGAAGTGCTAACCTCATTCGGTTTTTTGTTAAAACTTGTTAAAATTAAAACTGAGTGAAAATATGTGTACAGTTATAATGCCCACAATATCACAATCACATGTTTAAAGATATTCAAAATATTCTATGGAATGATAATATTAGGAAGTATTTTGAAACATATATAAATAAGCGTAACATAATTTGTACAGAACAAAGCTGTTGATATCATATTCTTCCCATATTACTCATCTCTGTGCTTCATTCTCTTCTCTTGTCTTTGTACTATTAGGCCACCTATTTTGTGTGCTCTGTGTGTTCCAGTGAAACAACTTTCTCGTTATGCTATTTCCAGGTTTTCTTACCATTTGTCCAGTGTCTTTCTCTCATATCTTGGTTCACTGAAATCTGCCTTTCTCTCATGTCTTGGTTCACTGAAATCTGTCTTTCTCTCATGTGTTGGTTCACTGGAAACTGTCTTTCTCTCATGTCTTGGTTCACTAGAATCTGTCTTTCTCACATGTCTTGGTTCACTGGAACCTGTCTTTCTCTCATGTCTTGGTTCACTGGAATCTGTCTTTCTCTCATGTCTTGGCTCACTGGAATCTGTCTTTGTCTCATGTATTTGTTCATTGGAATCTGTCTTTCTCTCATGTCTTGGTTCACTGGAATCTGTCTTTCTCCCACTTTTCTGTAAATATCATATTCGCCCCATATTTTTCACCCATCTCAAATTTTCTTCTCCAAGCTTTTTCAAGTCACCTAGTTCACTTGCCTTGTTGGATCCGGTGAAGCAACTTACTAGTTATACTATTTTCAGGTTCTCTAAATGTGTCTCTCATCCAGCACCAGTATCTTTCCCTCATGTCTTGTTTCATTGGAAACTTCTTCTCTGTCGAAACTCCAAATTAATATAATGATAACAAAAGTGAAAACAGAGTTAATCATCTATATAGCCCAACAAGCAAACATCAAACAGTCTCAAGCAGGGAAATATGCTTCCAATAACACCAGCTGCATAATAGTAAGGACTTTAAAAGTCACTCATAAAGATGTGGATGTTAGATGTACTAGTCCACTGACACAAAACTAAACTCAAAGCTGTTTGGAACTAAACAGGGATGCAAAAAATAAACAAAATGGTTGATTTCATCATCAGAACTCACTAGACAGTGTAATGGTCATAGATGCAACAGCAAGAATAAGAAGATGGTGATATCTTAGTGCCGACAATAGCGGAGATGAAATTAAGGATTGGGAAATGTATACACCATCTAATCTTCCTTCCTCTTCTTCATCCATCCCATAGTTTTACTGGACATAATTGCATTGTGCCTGTTATCAGAAGAGCTGTGATATTTGTATCTTTCTGCTGACACACCCAGCTTCTTCCTGACATTTGTTAACCGAGGTGAGCCTTTGCATTGATATTTCCAGTTGTCATCAAGAGAAACAACGCTAGAAGGAGCATCATCAACAGTTTTATCCAGAATACCAAAGACCGAGATCTGTGGAGAGACATGAACACCTTTGCCAGCCGACAAAGCACCTGATGATGATGACCTTGTCAGGTCCATACTTAACTACAGAAAAATGTTCAACATATAATGAAGTAATGTAACGAAGTAATGCAATGAATGACTGGCACCTTGCCTCTTGACAGATGATTGTTTGTAAAATGGAGTTATACATCTCCAAAACACAAAGCCTGGGCAAATGTAATGAATACTTTCAACTGAAATGCACAACAAAGCCACACTGTCATAGGTCTCCCTGTCACCATGGTAACTTTACAGAGAATATTATATTTATTTGTTTACTTAACTGTGCTTTACCCGCATGTCATGCAGGCTTCTTGGCGTATTTCAATAAATTATGGTTATGTGTAGCAAACAGTGCACTGAAATTCTCTTTATCTGTGTAATTCAGTTGAAAGAATTCATTACATTCCTTCATTACATGTTGAATTTATGTCTGTAGTATGCACCTGAAGAGGTACAGCAAAATATGCGAGGCAGTAAATTTAGCAATACATTGCTGGAGTCTTCATTTTTCGCCGCTTTTGTGGCAAAGGATTACGAATGCAATTTGTAATCCCACATACCGCGATCGAAACACAGCTACAGGCGATTCAGAAGCAGACCACCTTGCGCTGGTTTCTACACAAAGGAATGAGTGCCAGTCGTTCAAAAAGCAATGGCAAACTACCGAACGTAAACTTTCCAAGAAATCATATCAGCCAGAAAATGTGACGTCCTGCATGCAAATAACTTTAACTTCATTATTCAAACTCTAGATAAAATATTCAAAAACGATTATATAACTCATATTTCACAAGTGGTGTATTTATGTGCACTTTATGTTCAGGAACCCAGGGAAATAGGAGATTTATAGGCTGGTGTTAGAGTTCAAAGCATTAAAACTGTCAAACAGTAATACGTGCGGTACTGAATGCTTTCATCATAGAGAAATGCTACATTGTAGGGTAATGTATAATGTATGCCTAGTAGAATAGTTGTAGCAGTACAGTAATTGTAGTAGTACAGCAGTTGCAGTAGTGAAGTAGTTGTAGTAGTAAAGCAATTGTAGTGGTAAGGTAGTTGTAGTAAAGCAGTTCTAGCAGTAAAGGCACCTTTTATGTGCTTGAGGTGTTTCTGGCATCCAGTACTAGACCCACATTTGAAGAGACCAATCAGCACTCCATGAGTGAGGTCATCAACGTCAGAAACCACATCTCTATTGCTTTTAAGCTTTTGCTAATATATTTGATTACATTCCAAGATTCACTGCCATACGCAGAGCAAGTTCAATGTCATATTTATTTCAGTACTCTCTAAACTTTAATGAGAGTGACGTTGCATTAAATAACTTTCACCCTCTGAATTGCCACCTTTGCTTGACCTATTCTGCTCTTAGACTGCACAATGCATCTTTCATTTGATATTATAATTTCTCCCCATTGCCAGGTTTTTGCTATGTACAAATTCTTTTAATCACATTAAAACAAATCTCTTCTTCTTCTTCTTCGTTCATCCGGAGTTTTTTTGTGTGGATGGGATTGCGTTGTGCCTGTTTACAGCAGAGCTGCGTTCTTGCGCCGTTAGGCCGACACATCCAACTTCTGCTGGAATTTGTTGACCGGGTTAACCTTCCCGGGGCATTAAAACAAATGAGAAGTGATGATTTGCGAGCCCTGATAACTTTCTGTATCAATGACAACACTGTACACACACTACCTCAGAAGTCGGAGTGGGTTCGCCTGATGGCGAGGGACACTGTTAATATGGAAAGCTAATCCACACGCAAAATTCAGTCCAACACAACTAGAAAGTTGTGTGTATAGACTACGCTTGAGCTTAAAGCGAGTGAGCACCCAAAAAGAATAATGTACACATTTATAATCCTGTTCAAAAATAATGTACACATTTATAATCCTGTTCAAAAATAATGTATACATTTATAATTCTGTTAAAAAATAATGTACACATTTATAACCCTGTTCAAAAATAATTAACACTTTGACTAATAATTGTTTGGTCACTAAGAAACATTCTGGCCTGCAAAAATGCTATTGTAATTCTCAAACGTTGTGTGTTGAATACATGCAATTATTTAACTTTCTCTGTCCCAAGTGATGTGTGATCTGCTCTTTTCTATGAATCTAACTCAGTGCATAATACGTTGGCTTTTTTGTCAAGTTCAGTCAGAACGTATTAAAGAAATCTGGATTCACTGGTCACTTCCATGTATGTTGTTTGCAAGTTATATACATGAGGCGTGATAAACTGTAATCCGCCCATGCTGTGTCTACACAGACTGTATCCGCCATCTCCCTAAGTAGTGGGATGCATGTCTGAATGTCTACACAGACTGTATCCGCCATCTCCCTAAGTAGTGGGATGCATGTCTGAATGTCTACACAGACTGTATCCGCCATCTCCCTAAGTAGTGGGATGCATGTCTGAATGTCTACACAGACTGTATCCGCCATCTCCCTAAGTAGTGGGATGCATGTCTGAATGTCTACACAGACTGTATCCGCCATCTCCCTTAGTAGTGGGATGCATGTCTGAATGTCTACACAGACTGTATCCGCCATCTCCCTAAGTAGTGGGATGCATGTCTGAATGTCTACACAGACTGTATCCGCCATCTCCCTAAGTAGTGGGATGCATGTCTGAATGTCTACACAGACTGTATCCGCCATCTCCCTAAGTAGTGGGATGCATGTCTGAATGTCTACACAGACTGTATCCGCCATCTCCCTAAGTAGTGGGATGCATGTCTGAATGTCTACACAGACTATCCGCCATCTCCCTAAGTAGTGGGATGCATGTCTGAATGTCTACACAGACTGTATCCGCCATCTCCCTAAGTAGTGGGATGCATGTCTGAATGTCTACACAGACTGTATCCGCCATCTCCCTAAGTAGTGGGATGCATGTCTGAATGTCTACACAGACTGTATCCGCCATCTCCCTAAGTAGTGGGATGCATGTCTGAATGTCTACACAGACTGTATCCGCCATCTCCCTAAGTAGTGGGATGCATGTCTGAATGTCTACACAGACTGTATCCGCCATCTCCCTAAGTAGTGGGATGCATGTCTGAATGTCTACACAGACTGTATCCGCCATCTCCCTAAGTAGTGGGATGCATGTCTGAATGTCTACACAGACTGTATCCGCCATCTCCCTAAGTAGTGGGATGCATGTCGAATGTCTACACAGACTGTATCCGCCATCTCCCTAAGTAGTGGGATGCATGTCTGAATGTCTACACAGACTGTATCCGCCATCTCCCTAAGTAGTGGGATGCATGTCTGAATGTCTACACAGACTGTATCCGCCATCTCCCTAAGTAGTGGGATGCATGTCTGAATGTCTACACAGACTGTATCCACCATCTCCCTAAGTAGTGGGATGCATGTCTGAATGTCTACACAGACTGTATCCGCCATCTCCCTAAGTAGTGGGATGCATGTCTGAATGTCTACACAGACTGTATCCGCCATCTCCCTAAGTAGTGGGATGCATGTCTGAATGTCTACACAGACTGTATCCGCCATCTCCCTAAGTAGTGGATGCATGTCTGAATGTCTACACAGACTGTATCGCCATCTCCCTAAGTAGTGGATGCATGTCTGAATGTCTACACAGACTGTATCCGCCATCTCCCTAAGTAGTGGGATGCATGTCTGAATGTCTACACAGACTGTATCCGCCATCTCCCTAAGTAGTGGGATGCATGTCTGAATGTCTACACAGACTGTGTCCGCCATCTCCCTAAGTAGTGGGATGCATGTCTGAATGTCTACACAGACTGTGTCCGCCATCTCCCTAAGTAGTGGATGCATGTCTGAATGTCTACACAGACTGTGTCCGCCATCTCCCTAAGTAGTGGGATGCATGTCTGAATGTCTACACAGACTGTGTCCGCCATCTCCCTAAGTAGTGGGATGCATGTCTGAATGTCTACACAGACTGTGTCCGCCATCTCCCTAAGTAGTGGGATGCATGTCTGAATGTCTACACAGACTGTATCTGCCATCTCCCTAAGTAGTGGGATGTATGTCTGAATGTTCACACAGACTGTATCCGTCATCTCCCTAAGTAGTGGGATGCATGTCTGAATGTCTACACAGACTGTATCCGTCATCTTCCTAAGTAGTGGGATGCATGTCTGAATGCCTACGATGACATCTTCTGACGAGCCCAGGGGCAAGTGTGCTTCCTAACAGTTGCCACAGATGCTGATATATACCTTTCTTACGTCTGTAATAAAGCCACTGGGACCAGTTTAATGTAATCACACGTCATATTTAGCATCTTTGATAGTAAAGCACTCAAGATTGTTCAAAGTGGTTATTTTCCCTCCTGTGCATCTATAGTGATATCTTCTGGGAATGAACGTTTACAAAAGGGGATGTGTGGTCTCGAGGTATGGGGTCCGCCTCGAGTGCTGGAGGTCCCGGGTTCAAGCCTCGGTGATGCCGGGATCTTTTTCTCGTGGACTTCTAGTAATAAATTTCCCCTGGTCTCTGAGTAGTGAGATCGATTGACCGTGTGTATTGCTGCGCACGTAAAAAATCCCTTGGCAGTTGGAAATCGAAAAAGAGTAGCCTAACGGCGCTGCCTGGGCAAAATTTCGAGTTAAAAATCTACCCAAAGTATTTCAGGATCCTCGCCAGGTGCTACGGAGTTCGTGCACTGAGCTGAGTTTCTCTAGACTCAGGTTTGGGTTAGGAGGAGAACAGGAGCACTTATGGGTTACACCCATGTGCCCTGATGTTGATCCATCGACTAAACTAAACTAACTAAACTAATGTTTACAATCAGACTACAAACAGATTTTTGCAATGTTATATTTATAATATAATCCATGGTAGAATGTGAAAACTGAAGAGACAAATACATAAACAGTATAAGAAATTAATATTCTGAATGAAAAGTGTTTTGGCTTCAATTGGCTGTGGCTCAGAAACATTTTCCGATGGATGTGTGATACGGTTGTAAAAATAAGGCTTTGGCCAGGTTTTTCCATACGTAAATTTAAACTGAAATATGATCTTGTGGTTTAAACAAAAACAGTAGAACATAATGAACAAAATAAGTATGTTAAATAATCTGCTTTAAATATTATGTAATACAGAGCAAACATGCAAATCAAATGACAATTAAAAAATATATTGCTTACAGTATACTTTGAACCACTGGAGGTGATTTTGAAGAATATACAATGAAATTAATTAAATTCTGCAGTATAAACTTTATGTACTACTGAGTGAACTAAAAAAAAGACAGAAAAGTTTATATAAGAGACAATATTTGTACTGATTTGAACAGAAGATGCAGGCAAAACTTGGCAGATGAGAATATATACCATGCTACAGGTAACACTGACGTGAAATCAATATCAAGATACAATTTATGACTAAGTTACATACAATATGAAGTAGCCAGTCTGTACGAGAGAAAATTTATGTACGCTATTTCCACAAAATAGAACCACGTGGAATAGATAATATGATGAAAAATTGAAGGTTGCAGACAAATATGGATGATCATGTTAAAAATTTCTTATAACAGCACGGATAAAATAGAAAACACATCCTGGCATTCTACAAAACCTGAAAATGTAAGAAAACTGGCTAATAAACATCATCATGTTTCCGGATGTGTAACTTTGTACATGAGTTCTTAAATCAGAAGACATGAAGAACAAATGATATCTTCCCAGGTCTGAGGGATGAAAAACTATTCAAGTCTGGAAAATGAAAAACTATTTAAGTGTGAGGTAAGAAAAACTATTTAAGTTAGTTAGTTGGTTAGTCGCGTTTCCAACTTCACGGCAAAGGGTCGCCCCATTATGCTCCGTTCCTGTGCCAGTGAATATCACACAAAATGCTCCTCACTGCACCATGTGAAAAGAGGAACAGACAGGAGTCTCGACAAGCCAACAGCCCGCACAGGTATACTATGCATAATGCTGCTGCCAGAATGCCAACACAAAAGTCTGCCACAAAAAATACAGTCCATCATCGATGGAAGTGGTATTCACTAGAAAACCAGCAGCCACACATTACTGCATAAGGCAACCCAGTTAGTTCAGTGACTGGCCGGCTGCCATTTTTCTGAACATGCAGTTCATGCTAAAAACTGTGGATAGATGCAAAAGCACTCCACATGAAATTCACAGCTCACAGTGTCACTCCAAAAACCGTTTAAGTGTGAGGAATGAAAAACTGTTTAAATCTGAAGAATTAAAAAATATCCATGTCTGAGGGATGACAAACTATTGAAGTCTTTCCAGTGAAAAATTATTTAAGTTTGAGGAATGGGAAAATTATATAAGTGTGAGGAATGGAAAATATATCTCAGAAATGACAAACTTTTCAAGAATGAGAAATGAAAAACTATATATTCCCAAATCTGCTGGCTGATAAATGAACAGTTCCTTAATCTCAGCAATCTTAAAATACGTATTCCATGAAAGACAAAAGTGATCATGGTAATAATAAATTGTGCAATACAGATTTTCGAGCAAACCTAAATAATACACATGTTAACCAATTAAAATGTAATTGTTACCAGGGTAATTCCATAATACAAGACATTACTGAAACATGTGAACACGAGAGATGAAGTTGTATGTACCCTGTGTCAAATAAAACCATAATATATATGTCAACAATAACTACGCAAAATCAGTTTATGATGATTAATCGACATAACATATGTGGCACAGTTATAATGTATTATTACTACAAATTGGCAAATCATTACAGTAATAACAATTTTACCAGGAAATAATATCAGGCAAACTATATTATTTGTCAAGACTGAATTATTCTGAGGGATGATGTTAAAAGAAAGTGACAGTGGAAGATAAAGTCTATGGACCGCTGAGTGAACTAAACAAGACAGTTAAATTCATACAAGAGATATTTCAAGCAAATTAAAGAAGAAGAAGAAGTTAAAGGGAAGTTATGCAAGCAGAACATAAAAGAAAATCAATAAGGAGAAAGAGAAGTCAATAAGAGGAAATAATCCACAGAAAAGGAACAGAAGAACAAGGAAAACTAGAAGCAGATTATAGAGGAGGAGGTGAAGAAATATAAGAAGTAATTCACAGATGACCGTAATATTATATGAATCACTTCTGAGCCAAACGGCTCAATGATAAATCCCACACATCATACATGATTTACAAATCGGTCAGAAAACCACCAATGCTCAAGGCTATTACCCTTTTATGGACAGACCAGGATAAATAATTATTCTGCGCCTCAGAATTACCCTGAGGTAAATATACACAATTCAAGATAAGCAAATCAACCATGTGCACAAGTGGATTGGCACTACAGACAGAACTTGACTGATGTTTTGCATGTGCATTAGCTTTCCCTATTACCAGTGTCCCTTGCCATCAGGTGAACTCATTTCGACTTGTAATTTCCGTAACCTAAGTCAAGGACGAGAAGTCAACATGTTAGTCCAACAGACCAGTGTAGGGGTTGAACCTACTATCTCGGCATCAGCACACGGACGTTTAAGAGTAAGCTCCCTTATCCACTCGGCCATGCTAACTTCCATATTATCAATATGATATAATGCATAATTGTGATAGTTTTATTATGAAGATGGATCTAATCTGTTGTGTTCAAATATTCATCACTGACGAGGCCATTAAGTTGTAGAAGTTATGCCTTATAGTGATTTTAATTTGATCAGTTTGAAAAATAAGAAATTACTGGCAGAACATATGGCAGCAGGCTGTAGACATATAATATCAAATATGCTATCAGGCAAGGGCTATAATAATAATAATAATAATAATCATATTGAGAAGAAGAAGAAGAAGAAGAAGAAGAAGAAAAAGAAGAAGAAGAAGAAGAAGAAGAAGAAGAAGAAGAAGAAGAAGAAGAAGAAGAAGAAGAAGAAGAAGAAGAAGAAGAAGAAGAAGAGCTAAAACAACAACCAAGTGTCAGTTACAATCCACACCGGGCAATCAAATATAATTTACATAGTGTTGACAATGGCTCAATCTGTAGGTTTTTGATTTGCTGTTTATTTTAAATAGTGTTACTTGTATGGCACACAAGATTATCTTACAACGTTTATAGTTTTGGGGTAATTCAATGATCCCGGCTACAAATGTACAAGATATGTGAACATATTGTGATAGAAATGAAGAAGCATTCACAAACAGGAAATCTGGAATGATACAAAACACCTGAAGTGTAATTTGTGCTAAAATGTATATGTCAGTAGAGCTAATCTCTTGACATATACATTTGTTGGACTAGACTATGTATTGGCAGAGCTATTCTTATAATATATACACTGTTCTTATACACTTAGATAGAACTTTTCTCGTACATGATGTGTTGGCAATCTTTTCAAGCACTAAATGCTGAGAGATCTTCTGTAGACAACCTGCTAGAACTTTTGTACACTACAAGCTGAGAGAACTTTTGTACACTACAAGCTGAGAGAACTTTTGTACACTACAAACTGAGAGAACTTTTGTAGGTTAAACGCTGGGAGAGATTTTGTAGATAAATGCTGAGAGAACTTTTGTAGACTACAGTCTGAGAGAACTTTCTTAAAAGATTATATGCTGACATTTGTGTACATGAAAAATGCCGGCATATTCACCATAATGAAATAAACTATATGCCGAATACATTTCAACTACATTATAATCAACTATATATTGACATAACAATGTTCTTATACATAATTGATGATCTGCACTTTCTCTTACAAACAATATGTTGATGAAAGCCTCTGACTGCACATTATGTTTTGACAGAAATGTTTCTGTTCACAACATGTTGACAAATGTAATCCCATTCACAATATATCAACAAATGTTTCTTTCACAATATATTGAAAGAAATATTGTCTTACATAATGTGGTGACATACATGTTCTCACACATAATATGTTGACAGAAATGTTCTCTTACATAATATGTTGACAGAAATTTTCTCTCACACAATATGTTGACAGAAATGTTCTCTCACACAATATGTTGACAGAAATGTTCTCTCACACAATATGTTGACAGAAATGTTCTCTCACACAATATGTTGACAGAAATGTTCTCTCACACAATATGTTGACAGAAATGTTCTCTTACACAATATGTTGACAGAAATGTTCTCTCACACAATATGTTGACAGAAATGTTCTCTTACACAATATGTTGACAGAAATGTTCTCTCACACAATATGTTGACAGAAATGTTCTCTCACACAATATGTTGACAGAAATGTTCTCTTACACAATATGCTGACAGAAATTTTCTCTCACACAATATGTTGACAGAAATGTTCTCTCACACAATATGTTGACAGAAATGTTCTCTTACACAATATGTTGACAGAAATGTTCTCTCACACAATATGTTGACAGAAATGTTCTCTTACACAATATGTTGACAGAAATGTTCTCTCACACAATATGTTGACAGAAATGTTCTCTTACACAATATGTTGACAGAAATGTTCTCTTACACAATATGTTGACAGAAATGTTCTCTCACACAATATGTTGACAGACATGTTCTCTCACACAGTATGTTGACAGAAATGTTCACTCAAACAATATGTTGACAGACATGTTCTCTCACACAATATGTTGACAAATGTTCTCTTACACAATATGTTGACAGAAATGTTCTCTCACACAATATGTTGACAGAAATGTTCTCTCACACAATATGTTGACAGACATGTTCTCTCACACAATATGTTGACAGAAATGTTCACTCAAACAATATGTTGACAGACATGTTCTCTCACACAATATGTTGACAAATGTTCTCTTACACAATATGTTGACAGAAATGTTCTGTCACACAATATGTTGACAGAAATGGTCTCTCACACAATTTGTTGACAGAAATGTTCTCTTACACAATATGTTGACAGAAATGTTCTCTCACACAATATGTTGACAGAAATGTTCTCTCACACAATATGTTGACAGAAATGTTCTCTCACACAATATGTTGACAAATGTTCTCTTACACAATATGTTGACAGAAATGTTCTCTCACACAATATGTTGACAGAAATGTTCACTCAAACAATATGTTGACAGAAATGTTCTCTCACACAATATGTTGACAGAAATGTTCTCTCACACAATATGTTGACAAATGTTCTCTTACACAATATGTTGACAGAAATGTTCTCTCACACAATATGTTGACAGAAATGTTCTCTCACACAATATGTTGACAGACATGTTCTCTCACACAATTTGTTGACAGAAATGTTCACTCAAACAATATGTTGACAGACATGTTCTCTCACACAATATGTTGACAAATGTTCTCTTACACAATATGTTGACAGAAATGTTCTCTCACACAATATGTTGACAGAAATGGTCTCTCACACAATATGTTGACAGAAATGTTCTCTTACACAATATGTTGACAGAAATGTTCTCTTACACAATATGCTGACATAAATTTTCTCTCACACAATATGTTGACAGAAATGTTCTCTCACACAATATTTTGACAGAAATGTTCTCTTACACAATATGTTGACAGAAATGTTCTCTCACACAATATGTTGACAGACATGTTCTCTCACACAATATGTTGACAGAAATGTTCACTCAAACAATATGTTGACAGACATGTTCTCTCACACAATATGTTGACAGAAATGTTCTCTTACACAATATGTTGACAGAAATGTTCTCTCACACAATATGTTGACAGACATGTTCTCTCACACAATATGTTGACAGAAATGTTCACTCAAACAATATGTTGACAGACATGTTCTCTCACACAATATGTTGACAAATGTTCTCTTACACAATATGTTGACAGAAATGTTCTCTCACACAATATGTTGACAGAAATGTTCTCTCACACAATATGATGACAGAAATGTTCTCTTACACAATATGTTGACAGAAATGTTCTCTCACACAATATGTTGACAGACATGTTCTCTCACACAATATGTTGACAAATGTTCTCTTACACAATATGTTGACAGAAATGTTCTCTCACACAATATGTTGACAGAAATGGTCTCTCACACAATATGTTGACAGAAATGTTCTCTTACACAATATGTTGACAGAAATGTTCTCTCACACAATATGTTGACAGAAATGTTCTCTCACACAATATGTTGACAGAAATGTTCTCTCACACAATATGTTGACAAATGTTCTCTTACACAATATGTTGACAGAAATGTTCTCTCACACAATATGTTGACAGAAATGTTCACTCAAACAATATGTTGACAGAAATGTTCTCTCACACAATATGTTGACAGAAATGTTCTCTCACACAATATGTTGACAGAAATGGTCTCTCACACAATATGTTGACAGAAATGTTCTCTCACACAATATGTTGACAGAAATGTTCTCTCACACAATATGTTGACAGAAATGTTCTCTCACACAATATGTTGACAATCATGTTCTCTCACACAATATGTTGACAACCATGTTATCTCACACAATACGTTGACAGAAATGTTCTCTCACACAATACGTTGACAGAAATGTTCACTCAAACAATATGTTGACAGAAATGTTCTCTCACACAATATGTTGACAGAAATGTTCTCTCACACAATATGTTGACAGAAATGTCCTCTCACACAATATGTTGACAGAAATGTCCTCTCACACAATATGTTGACAGAAATGTCCTCTCACACAATATGTTGACAGACATGTTCTCTCACATAATATGTTGACAGAAATGTTCTCTCACACAATATGTTGACAGAAATGTTCTCTCACATATTATATTGACAGAAGTGTTATCTCACATATTACAATGACCAAATGTGACAGAACATATACACTGAAATACATTTTCTCCCCCACAATATGTTGACAGAAATATTCTCTCAAACAATACGTTGACAGAAATATCCTCTTAAAAATATGCTAACAGAATGTTCTTTCACATAATATCTGGACATAAACATTCTCTTTCACAATATGCCAACATACATCTTGTTCCACAGCATATGTTGGCAGAAACATTCTATCACACATAACCTTGACCCAGCTCGAGCCACCAATGTCTGCTGACAACCAGCAGATCAGTTATCCCCCTTACTTTCTGAATCGGACAGTATTTCCCAGGCTGCATCACTGCTGTCACTGCTAAAGTTGCTGGGGTTGACGACCTCTGGCTCGGACATGACCCCTTCCTCATCTTTCTCCGACTCCATGCTGCTACTGGTCCCCGATGTTGCCATGATGTTCTGCGGTTCGGGGACAACTTCAACCAAATCTACACTTAATTTTCTGCTTTCTTCCTTAAACCCAGATGTATCTGCCAAAATCTCGGATAATTGCTCGAAATTCTGAGAATTTTGAGCTTGTAGTGAAGAATCTGATGCTTCCTTGGGATCATCCTCCATTACAATGTAACTACTTGATACAGTCACATCGACTTTAGAAATGTCGGTCCACGTCTGCTCTTCAGCCCCAGCTTCAGTTACATCTGAACTGGTCATTTCAGCGACTTCCTCACATTCTTTTGGGGCAACACCAGTGTCCTTTTCTGTAAAACTCTTTAGAGAATGATCTCCAACTGCGGAAGGATTTGCCACCATGTGGACTTCAGAATCCTGTATCTGATCCTTGTCTTCAATCGGTGAAATGGTTTCTGTTACCAGGATGTACTCACTTCCATCTGCTAGCGTGCTGGCTCGCATAAACACCTCAGCGTCCTTGAAAGGTTGGAACTCTGCTAGATGCTCACAACAGACACTCTCTGTATCAGAGATTGCCTTAACATGCTGGTCAGGGACAATGTTTTCTGGTGAAATCAAATGTAAACAACACTGTAACAAGAAAAATGGCAGAAATACTGCACCACTATGAGACATACTTTGGTGTGAAACTTACAGTTAAGTGAAAGGAGAATATTGAATTATCTCTTTCTTTTTTAATGTATTAACCAGAATCCTGTTTTATTTTCCTGTATTCACCGGTTCTGTGGTAAAGGGCTTGCGAACGCAACTCATAATCCTACACACCGTGTTCAAAACACAGCTGCAGGTGATTCGGCAGTGGACCGCCTTGTGTTGTTTTCCATACAATAGTATGGGAACCGGTCATCCAGAAAGTTTGGCAAACTACTGAGCGTAAACTTACCAAGAAATCACAAACAGCTAAAAAATACTGGGGTTGGCTGTGATGTAATGTAAAGGATATGCAACTAACTTTATGCCCCACTGTGGGACATTAGCCCCCAGCCAACCCACTCAAGCTGCCGTCCTGTTCTGAAGTGTCCCTTGCAGCTCTATCCACGTCCTCCCCGTGTTATTCATCTTTGTCCTCTTCTCTATTCCATGAGCTTTAGGTCTTTCTCTATGTCTCTTGCCTTGTGATTCCAGACAACGGCCTTTCTAGTTATAATATTTTCAGAATCAACACATACTATAAACATTCTGTTGTGAGTACATTGTCACATACTTCTTCTTCTTCTTCTGCGATCATCCGGAGTTGTTTTTTTTTTCCCGGATGTGATTGCGTTGTGCCTGTTTACAGCAGAGCTGCGTTCTTGCACCGTTAGGCCGACACATCCGACTTCTGCGGGCATTTGTTGACCGGGTTAACCTTCCCGGGGGTTTCTTAGGACGTTTGACTCACTGTTCTGGTGTTATCCCCCATCCCAGCTGGCCCATATAGAACAGCCAAAGATCCTGGTCAGCCCTCAAGGGAAGGCAGGGGCAGACCATGTCATTCCCCGCCATCCAAGGAGGCTTCCATACTTGCAGAGCCGATACATAGCGCTCTGGTACTGGGCTCACCCAAGGAATCGTCACGTCCTGCACATGGCTGCTTAGCCTCACTTCCGTATATTGGGCCTTCCGTTCACCATAGGCTGTTCTTCCGGAAACCAGAAGTATGCAGTCTGCAGATGACATCCACACAGTGAGCTTTCGATTCGGACTTTCCATGTAATGGATTTGCTAGCCAAGCAATATTCCATTTCGTGCCACTAGGACACTTTTCCACCTTTTATGAAGCCCACACAGCGAGCTTTCGATTTGGACTTTCCACATAATGGATTTGCTATCCAAGCAATATTCCATTTCATGCCTCTGGGTCTTCATGCACCTTTAAATGTCAACCTGAATGTAGTTAAAGTAAGCTGCGGTCAACTTGAGCTTGTTGACATCTCCATAGAGCTTGTCCTCAAATGAAGCAGGTGTGGGCCAAAATATCTTTCTCTGTTCTGCATACGTTGGGCAATCCTGCAGCAAGTGTTTTGCTGTCATTTTTCCAATTCTACAATTACATTCATCGGTATCTCCTATCTTTAGTTTATTGAACAAGTGGTATTTCAGCCTGTTATGTCCTGTGCGGAGTCTGAAGATTGCTACTTGTTCTCTTCGGTCGAGTTTGTAATATGCATCATCCTTCTGGTGGCCTGGATGCTCTGATTCCCATTTGGTTCTATAAGTGCTTTTTATCAACCTCTTTGCCTCATTATAGGTTATGTCTGTGTCAGGCTGTGGTAGTCGTCCGCCCTCTTTTGCCAGTCTGTCAGCCTCTTCATTTCCAGGTATACTGCAATGTGATGGGATCCACTGTATTACAACTTTTTTTGGATTTCTGGCATAGACCATGGAGTGCTGCTCTTAGGTCAGCTAGTTCTGTGCTGTTTTTGCTCTTCAGTATTGAGACAGCTGACTTTGCATCTGTAAAGATAGCTATTTGCGTGTCTTTATTTTCCTCCATCAAAAGCATTTCTGCTGCAGTTTTCAGAGCCTCTACCTCCGCTTTGAAGTTACTTGAAAACTTTCCAGTTGCCACTGAATGTGTTTTTTTCACTCCATTTTTTAAATTTAGGAGAATTCCTCCTCCTCCATTCTCTACTGAATTTTTGGCTGATCCATCTGTATATGCATGGGTCCAATTGCTGCTTGGGTAATGTTCTTTTATGTAGTTTAGGGTTATTTCTCTTCTTTCTGTTTCATGCTGAGTGTTCTTTTTCTCAATACCAGGAATGTTTTCTATCATCTCAGGCAGTTGCTGCTGTCTCCAAGCTGGGAACTTGTCTGCATTGTAAATGGGTTTGACTGTTGATATGTTAAGTATGGGATCTGCCCTAATCTTTCGTTTTGCAGTTTCTACAAAGTTGCTACGCTTCAGTCTTCCCTTTCCAAAACCACTAAACCTTTTATACATAGGGTGGTCTGTCAATCTTCTAAATTTTTCAGCTTGTTGCTGGGCTCTGCTATCTCTTCTATCCTGCATTGGTTGTAAACAAGTTATCTTTTCTAATTCATTAATAGGCGTTGTCTTCAGGCTTCCAGTTATGATTCGCATTCCTTGGTTTTGGACTCTACTTATTTTGTTAAAGTTTGACTTAGCTGCTGTTGCCCAAGCTGCAATGCCATATTCCAGTGCTGGCCTCACCCGTCCAGTATATAACTTCTTGAGAACTTTCTCATCTGCTCCCCACGTTGTACCAGCAAGCTTTTTCATGATTGCCATTCTTTGCCTTGCTCTTGTTCGATTTTTCTCAACCTGTGTCTTCCATGTCAGGCGACGATCAAAGGTGACTCCTAGATAGTTTGGATTTTCTTCATGGCGCAATATTTTTCCATTCAATACCAGCTTATGTTGCTGAGTTTTAGTTGAGAGGGAGAACACTGTGCATGTTGTTTTCTCCTCACTTATCTTCACTAGCCATGATTTTGACCAGTCCTCTAGCGCTAATAGGGCTTGCTGTATTTTGCTGTTAGCTGTATTAATATATTCTTCAGATGTCCATATGGCTAGGTCATCTGCAAAGGATGATGTGTGTACTCTGGCTGGAAAATTTTCCGTGATGTCGTTTATATATGCTAGGAATAATGTTGGTGAAAGAACTCCTCCTTGGGGGACACCTTGCTCCAACAGCATCATTTTGCTGGTTTGTCCTTGTACTTTTGTCCTGGCAGTTCTGTTCTCAAGGTAGTGGCTGATCCATTTGTACATTTTCCCACAGACATGCATTTTTTGTAGTTTTACTTTCAGTCCTTCCTTCCATACTTTATCAAATGCTTTTTCTAAATCTATCCAGACCGCTAGTGTGTGCTTTTTCTCTTGGAAGGCATCCTCTATTTCCTGAGCTATATAGGTTATTTGATCTTCAGTGGATCTGTACTTTCTGAATCCTGCTTGGTGAGGTGTTAAAAGTTGGTTTTCTTCCAGATGCCATGTTAGCCTGCCATTGATAATGCGTTCCATTAATTTTCCTACACAGCTAAGAAGACTGATAGGTCGATAGCCATTTGGTTCTTCCAGGTCTTTTCCTTTCTTTGGGACTGGTATTAGTATAGCTTCCTTCCATGCCTGAGGGACTATTCCCCTCTTCCAGCTGTAATTTAGGACTGCTAGTAGTTTCTTTTTTGCCTTAGTGCCTAGTCCTATTAGCATTTCATTTGTGATTCCATCCTTTCCTGGTGATGTCTTCTTTTTTAGGGTATTCATTGCCTGTTCCATTTCTTCCATTGTTAGATTTGCCATCATATATTCTGCTGCTGTCTCTGTATATCTATGATGTATCTGTTTATCTTTGATTGCATTCTTCTGTTCGGCTGTAATATCAATGTGGTTTGCACTGGCATAGTGTTCCATTAGTGCATTTGCAGCCTTTTTTCCTGTAAGCAAGGCATTTCCTTGTTTAATTGTTATTTGTTTGTTTCTAGGTCCTTCATTGTTCATGGCTTTCACTAGTTTCCATAGTTTGTTTCCATCCCTGTCAAAATTCAGGTTTTCTGTTTTTTTCCTCCAACAATCTCTTGTTGTTTGATTTACTGTTCTTTTATATTTTGCTGAGATGGCTTTGAGAGAGATGTTCGCTTCAGTTGTTTGTTCTCTCTCTGCGGTCTTCCTAGCATCTTCAACTTTGTCCTCCAAAATTTGTAGTTCTTCAGTCCAGTATGGTTTGTAATTTTTCCTCGCTCCTCTTGGAATAGACTCAGTGGCCGCCTGTATTAT
This sequence comes from Cepaea nemoralis, assembly GCA_014155875.1. Lineage (NCBI taxonomy): Eukaryota > Metazoa > Mollusca > Gastropoda > Stylommatophora > Helicidae > Cepaea > Cepaea nemoralis. The sequence goes on along the minus strand of JACEFZ010027991.1, from coordinate 205,928 downwards.
TGCTCTGTTTAGACTTTCCACCATTTGCTTCATGTTGCCATATCGTGTATTTATGTTTTCACAATATGTGTCTGTTAGTATGGCAAATCTGTCCCAATCTGCTCGTTTGTAATTCCAACGGGGCAAAGGCTTTTGCTCCTGTGGAACATACTCCATATTTATTACAAGCTTGATTGGTCTGTGGTCACTACCTGCTAATTGGTCAAGCACATGGCGATCGATTTGTGGAGGATGTCTCCTGTGCAGAAAGCTAAGTCTGGAGTAGAAGTGGTAATCCATCTTCTGGAGTAAAAGCTCGGTGTGTCATCCGCTTTGTTGAGTAGATGGAGATTTGAGTCTATTTCCCAGTCCTCCACTTCATCTCCTCTTTTGTCAGTATCTGGGTATCCCCATCTTTCTGAACGGCTATTAAAGTCTCCGACAACAATGCAATTTGTGTCAGTTATTTCCATGTTTGAGAGTGTAAGATCCTTATCTGCCGGGCTATACAGATTGTAAATTCTTATTTTCACGTCCTTTATCATTATATCAACACCTATAATTTCCGTTTGGTTGTCAGAGATCACAGATACTTCGCTGCAAGGTATTGTATTTCGTGTAAGTATTAGAACTCCTCCTTTGTGTCCTTCGCGGTCGAAACGTGTGGCCTGATATCCCTTGACTGAAAATGTGCGATTGGCGTTGAGGTGTGTCTCTTGAATGCATGCCACATCTATTCTATCTTTATGAAGACGCTGTGTTAGGGAGGCTTCCTTGTTATAAACTCCTTCTGCATTCCATTGTAGTATGTTGAGTGTCCGGGGTGTTTGGTCAATAACTCTTAACCTACTCCTCTGTGCCTTGACTCCACAGCACAGGGGAAGGTGACCACCAGTAGTCATGGGTGGACCCCCTCGAGGCAGGGGGCCCGGCACTATCACCGCCTGATGGGACTTCACGGGATTAGCACCATAACGATTTATTTTCATCTGTGGCATCATGAAATGATAAAGTTACGTTGCACTTCTTTGTCAAGCCTGTGGCTCAGTACATCCGATTTCGACAAGCATTTGTTCGGGATGCTTTCCCTAGCCCTTGACTGTCCCCAGTCTACCTACAAGGCAGCAGGTTTGTGCGTCACTTCATCTGGTCCCTCTCCCTTGACCTGTCCGACATGGGTGACCCTACCAGTAGCTGTGCTACCGCCGGCATAGCTCTTGGGGTCATTGGAACGCTCAAGCCCCTCTACCTCGTCAAGGTGGACGCACGGCAGAGGGGATTGTCACATACTATAAACATTCTGTTGTGGGTACATTGTCACATACTATAAACATTCTGTTGTGGGTACAATGACACATACTATAAACATTCTGCTGTGTGTACATTGTCACATACTATAATCATTCTGTGTTGGGTACATTGTCACATACAATAATCATTCTGTGTTGGGTACATCGTCACATACAATAATCATTCTGCTGTGGGTACATTGTCACATACAATAATCATTCTGCTGTGGGTACATTGTCTACTTTGACATTCCTCACCCACTAGCTAAAGTGTGCTTGCTCACCTCCAAACTATCAAACAACACAGAGGGTTGGAGAGTCGTGACTGACAATGTCTGCAGCAGACCAGGCACAAGATGAAGAGGAACACTCATGTGCCAGAGAGTTTTACAAAATGTTAGTCAATTGTGCTTTAATAGGATGTTATAATCAAAGCTAGCATTTCCTGGCTGTTTATCATTTCCTAGCTGTTTATCATTTCCTAGCTGTTTATCATTTCCTGGCTGTTTATCATCTCCTGGCTGTTTATTTTTCTTCCTATGTAAATGTATAATGCTCTTGATGAACGAAAGACAAGTGATTGGAAGGGCCGAATGTAAGACGGGCCTGTGCGCCCAATTTGTGACCCTAATAAAGTTGATTTGATTTGATTTGATTTTATCACTTCCTGGCTGTTCATCACTTCCTGGCTGTTTATTACTTACTGGCTTTTTGTCATTTACTGGCTGTTCACTTACGGCCTTGTCTGCTCTGCCATAACATTTAGTCTTTAGATTGCATTTCCTCACACGAGGATAAGGCCTGTACCCTCCTGAGTGCCACCTAAAATTTGGCGTAAACAGAAAGCAGATAGTACCGTCTACTGTCATATGGTAGCTCAGTCATATCTGACTCATCTCATCTCATCATGTTCCTCTTGTACCTTGCGGTGCCGAGATGAAATATAACCAGAGGAGAGTGCCCGCTTATGGGCTTCATGTATCGATATTCCCATAAACACTGTTATTCCCTCCGTTCATCGTCATAACTGACTAAGACCTGAGATTCAGTGCTAACAGAAAGCAGGTAGTACAGTCTACTGGCATACAATAGCTTAGTCACATCTGACTAAGACCTGACTAACACTCATGAAAGTAAGCTTCTAGCATATAGTCGTTCACGTACAAGCGTATACACAGCAACACCTGGAGGTCAGCCTGTTCTCATAGGAGTTGCTATGGGTGTGTCTGAGTGTACGGCAGTATATTCGTGTTGGGGGCAGTTTAGGTAAAGGTACTGTACTCACCAATGAGTGAAATAACCTCTGGTCTGTACCAACCCAAACCCAACTGATAGGTTAACTGTTTCCTATAACTACATCACTCTACTACTTCCCTCTGTTGTCTTCACCTCAATGAAAGGATCACTAGAAGGCAGAGATAACAGTCATAAATGTCTATAAACCAGATGGTTTCGGCCCATGCCCAATGTCCCAGGTGCAGTGAGCACACAATCTGACCCAAGACTGCTTTTGCCCAACATTAGAGTCTAGAAGTCCTGGTTATTGTAGTTATTCTTTTAATAGTTTAGTTTAGTTTAGTTTAGTCGATGGATCAACATCACGGCACACGGGTGCAACCCATAAGTGCTCCGTTCTTCTCCTAACTCAAATCTGAGTCTGGAGAAACTCAGCTCAGTGCACGAACTCCGTAGCACCAGCGAGGATCCTGAAATACTTTGGGTAGATTTTTAACTCGAAATTTTGCCCGGGCAGCACCGTTAGGCTACTCTTTTTCGATTTCCAACTGCCAAGGGATTTTTTACGTGCGCAACAATACATACGGGCGTCCGATCTCACTACCCAGAGACCAGGGGAAATTTTGTTACTAGAAGTCCACGTGAAAAAATCCCGGTCCACACCGGGGCTTGAACCCGGGACCTCCAGCACTCAAGGCGGACACCATACTTCGAGACCACGCAGCCTTCTATATTCTTTTAATAGAGTATCTTTGAATGGATTTCATTTTCTGTTAAAAGACAATGTTCATAAAATATGTGTCAAAGGCATTGAGTGGAGGAGCGCAATTGGGAGGGTACAAGCCTTATCCTGGTGCAAGGAAATGCAATATAAGACTAAATGTCTTGGCAGGGCAGACCAGGCCCTAAGTCTTGGTTGGCAACTGGTCTAGGTTCGAAGCTCCAACAGGCAGACAGTTAGAGCATCGCACTGCAGATCCGGCAGCTTCTGCAGCTTGTCTTGATTCAGACGTATTGGTGTTACCATTCCTCTGGAGTAAACTAGGCAGGTCGAGAGAGGGATCATGCTACTTGGGCTACCCATGGTCTCGACAATTCAGCCCAGGCTTTGTGCTGTAATTGTGCTGTAAGCAAAATGTAATAAACTACCGTCTGTCACCATGGCAAGGTGCCAGGATAGTTAATAAAAACAGATAAACATACCTGAATGAAGATGACCCTCCAATTTATAAATTTGTTCTTCTGTGGGATACTTCTGTGAAAAAAACAAACAGACTTCATCATCATCATCGTTACTTTTTTTTTTTTTGCATATCTATTTACAGGACATTGCTGTCAACACCAGCATTTGACTACTGTTGTTGATGTCTTGGCAAGTGTTTACGTTCAGTAGTTTGCCATTGCTTTCTGAACGACCGGCTCCCATACCTACACGTTTAGACCTAACGTGACGCAGTCTGCTGCCAAATCGGTCACAGCTGTGTTTTGAATGCAGGTAAGCGGGCTCACGTATCATGTCTGCAAGCCCCTAGCCACAAAGACCGGCTTTTGTTACTACCACAAACATGATCTTTTCTATTTATTTTCACCGGCAATGTGGGGATTTCTTCATCTTTGTTTTTAATGATAGGATGGCATTGGCATTGTAAAGATCAAATGGAAGCAGAAGAAGAGGCCAACCATGTAAACGATGGACAGAGGGAATAACAGAGTCCATGGGAATATCGGTACCATCATACAGCTGGTGTGGGTGATCATACCTCTCCACAAATTACGATCTCCGACTTCATGGATCAATTCGTGTGTTGACTCCCTTCATGGCCATGACACTGTCCAAGACTGTCAAGAATCTTCTCACGCTGTCTTCCTCTATCTATCTTTATCATAACACATTCCAATGTTTTGTCTTCCTCTATCTATCTTTATCATAACACATTCCAATGTTTTGTCTTCCTCTATCTATCTTTATCATAACACATTCCAATGTTTTGTCTTCCTCTATCTATCTTTATCATAACACATTCCAATGTTTTGTCTTCCTCTATCTATCTTTATCATAACACATTCCAATGTTTTGTCTTCCTCTATCTATCTTTATCACAACACATTCCAATGTTTTGTCTTCCTCTATCTATCTTTATCACAACACATTCCAATGTTTTGTCTTCCTCTATCTATCTTTATCATAACACATTCCAATGTTTTGTCTTCGCATAACGAGACCAAAAAACAATAACTGCCTCTTTCTGATATTTGTGATAAGTTGTCTTTGCGATCTTTAATATCGGTATATGAAGCCCATAAACAGACACTCTCGCTGTTTATACTTCACCTCAACTCTTTAATATCGGTATATGAAGCCCATAAACAGACACTCTCGCTGTTTATACTTCACCTCAACACCACAAGGTAAAGAGGACCAAGATGAGATGATGGAGTGTGAAATTACGAGGCAAGAATGGCTGAAGAAGACACAGACAGTCATGTGTGGGAAGCTTAAAAAGCAACAAATCCTACTATACAAAAGTTAGTTGCATATCCTTTACAGGATGTTGCAGTCAGTCTCAGCATATTTTTGGCTTTTGTGATTTTTTGGCAAGTGAATGTTCAGTAGTTTTCCATTGCTGTCTGAATGACTGGTGGTCATACCATTGTATGAAAATCTTTGCAAGGTGGTCAGCTTCCACATCACAGCTGTGTTTCGAAAGTGCTATGCGGGATTACGAATTGTGTTCATGATTCCTTCACCACAATGCCGGCAGTCTACACACTAGTATAAGCAACACCAATTTCCTCAAGTGAACCAGACAATAGAGAGAACTGGAGAGTCATGACTGGCTAGGTCTGTATCAGACCAGACAACTGCAGAAGAAGAAGATGGGGTTTTGGAAAAGTGAAGATTCCTGCAAGAAGCAGGTGTCGACCCATGCGGGTGTGGACACAGGACGAAGTGCACGGACACCTTGGGTATGAGGGTGTGGACACAGGACAAAGTGGACACCTCAGGCATGAGGGTGTGGAGAAAGGACAAAGAGGACACCTTGGGTATGAGGGTGTATGAGGCAAAAGAACTGGCTAGAGATGGAGAAACTTCTTCGTGGGCCGCGATGACAGCGGACCTGCTAAATGATGATGGTGAATAGAAACAATCAATAAATATACTGACATGTAATAGAGACAATGAAACAATAAATAAATATACTGACATGTAATAGAGACAATGAAACAATCAATAAATATACTGACATGTAATAGAAACAATGAAACAATCAATAAATATACTGACATGTAATAGAGACAATGAAACAATCAATAAATATACTGACATGTAATAGAGACAATGAAACAATCAATAAATATACTGACATGTAATAGAGACAATGAAACAATAAATAAATAAACTGACATGTAATAGAGACAATGAAACAATCAATAAATAAACTGACATGTAATAGAGACAATGAAACAATCAATAAATATACTGACATGTAATAAAGACAATAAAACAATCAATAAATATACTGACATGTAATAGAGACAATGAAACAATCAATAAATATACTGACATGTAATAGAGACAATGAAACAATCAATAATATACTGACATGTAATAGAGACAATGAAACAATCAATAAATATACCGACATGTAATAGAGACAATGAAACAATCAATAAATATACCGACATGTAATAGAGACAATGAAACAATCAATAAATATACTGACATGTAACAGAGACAATGAAACAATCAATAAATATACTGACATGTAACAGAGACAATGAAACAATCAATAAATATACTGACATGTAATAGAGACAATGAAACAATCAATAAATATACTGACATGTAATAGAGACAATGAAACAATCAATAAATATACTGACATGTAATAGAGACAATGAAACAATCAATAAATATACCGACATGTAATAGAGACAATGAAACAATCAATAAATATACCGACATGTAATAGAGACAATGAAACAATCAATAAATATACCGACATGTAATAGAGACAATGAAACAATCAATAAATATACTGACATGTAATAGAGACAATGAAACAATCAATAAATATACCGACATGTAATAGAGACAATGAAACAATCAATAAATATACCGACATGTAATAGAGACAATGAAACAATCAATAAATATACTGACATGTAATAGAGACAATGAAACAATCAATAAATATACTGACATGTAATAGAGACAATGAAACAATCAATAAATATACTGACATGTAATAGAGACTATGAAACAATCAATAAATATACCGACATGTAATAGAGACAATGAAACAATCAATAAATATACCGACATGTAATAGAGACAATGAAACAATCAATAAATGTACTGACATGTAATAGAGACAATGAAACAATCAATAAATATACTGACATGTAATAGAGACAATGAAACAATCATACTGACCTTTACTTCGGAGCTGAAGTGGGACACACTGATGTCGGCCAGTGACCCTGTCAGTGGGAACATGCTCTGAGAGTCTTCCTGGAAGGTTACCTGCTCTGAGGTCAAGGACATCATACTTCTTTGGTCGGAGGGAGTCTGAACTTGTTTTTTCTTCATGGCTGAACGAGTCATACTTAGCCTTCAATAATGAAATAAAAGAATTTAGTGACCAGTCTAGCATTGTAACCAAGATTGTTCAATATAAAAAAAGAAAGTGTACAACAAGGAGCACATTTATCAGAATTAGTGAGGAAAGCTATAATTTTGTAAGAAATTATTACCACCAAAAGAAAATAATGATCAAATCAGTCAGAAAGTCATCAAGACCTGCTCAAGACGATTACCACCTTATAGACAGACCAGAACAAATAATTATTCTGTGTCTCAGAACAGGACAATAGATTACGCAACCATCATCATCATCAAGTGCCGTGCCGGCTGGCATAGGTGTTCATGGCTCTCCTAGATCTCGGTCTTTGGTTTTCTGGATCAACTCTGCTGCTGATATTCCTCCATGCCACCGTCTCAGTCCATCCAGTATCATTTCTCTTGGTCTGCCTCTGCCTCTCTTCCCCTCAATCTTTCCAGTTGTTACGATGTTCTCCAATGCCTCTCTTCTCATCACGTGACCGAAGAAAGATGTTTGTCTCTGTCTTATTGTTGTATATAATGTTCTAGTTTCATTAGCCTGTTTCAGGCAGTCGTCGTTAGTTACTCTGGCAGTCCAAGGAATTCGCAACATTCGTCTCAGGAACCACATCTCTGTTGCTTCTAATTTCTTCTTAATTTGTTCATTTACATTCCAAGATTCACTGCCATACAGCAAAACTGGTTCTACATAGCATTTCAGCACTCTCTTTCTTACATTCAGTGATAGTGACTTATTGCATAAGATACTCTTCATTTTCTGAAATGCGGCTTTTGCCTGCCCTATTCTGCTCCTAATCTCTGTTGTACATCTTCCATCTGATGTTATAAATGCCCCTAGGTATCTAAAATTATCCACTTGGTTAAGGATTTTCCCTTCTATTTCTATGTCACATTTTGGTGTCACCATTTTCTTTGATATCACCATTGTTACTGTTTTCTTGATATTCAAGGAGGGTCCTTTCCCTGCACTCTCTGTTACTACAACGTCTAATAATTGTTGTAGGTCTGTTGAGTTATCCGCCACCAATACTGTGTCATCTGCATAGCGTATATTATTTATATTATAACCTCCAACTAATATTCCTGGCATCTCTTTGATCTCTCTCATTATTACTTCGCTATACGGGGAGAAAAGATCTGGTGACAAGACACACCCTTGTTGTACTCCTAGCTTTATCTGTTCGTAACTACCCTCTTTATTTCCCATTTTAATTGCTGCTACGCAACCACATTTAAAAAAAATTCAAGACTGGCGATTCACCAATGTTCACATGTGGAATTGTGCTGCAGGTAGCAGATCACATACTCCAAGACTGCCCAAAATACATATCTAGGCAAACCTTCTGGCCTAAAGAGACAACAGTGGAAGATAAACTCTATGGACCGCTGAGTGAACTAAAAAAGACTGTCAAATTCATATAAGATATTACATTGCAGTTATAGACAAATTTCAAGCGAATGAACGAACGAACATACTTTATTTTCAAAGGGTTATGAATTGGGCACGCAGGCCCGTCTAACATTCTGCCCTTCTATCACTCTCTTTCAAACATTATTTCATCCACACATCATTCGAGGTTAACTGAAAACAACAACAATATAAATGATATGCATTAAAAAGGCATACAAGAAATGCAAAAATCACTGCTACATGACTCACTAAAATTAATGATGAATAAATGATGTGGCAGTTGTTATTAGCTGCGGAGAACGTACTGTCTACCAAAAGGGCACCGACTGTTATACTTGGGTTTTATTATTGTTATTATTATTGTTATTATTATTAAGGGGGAAGGTAATCTGCACTGAGATAGTGTTTGAATAATTTTCGATTATATGTGTAGGGGTTGGTTATGTCTTTGATTTCTTGAGGAAGACTGTTCCACAGCTGAGCTACGGAATATGCTAGGCCTGTTTTGCATAAGTTTACCCTAGGCTTTGGAATGTATAGCATATTTAATCGTTTACTGTGTCTTGCATTATATTTAAACAATGGCCAAAGAAACATATAAAAGTATGTTTAAACTTGTATGTCTTAAGTATTACCCTAACAGGAAAATGAGACAACCTGTGCCTTTCATACACAAATGACATGTTTGTTTTCAGTTAAATACATACAATTAAAGTCCACCTTTCCTTTTCTTTCCCTACCTGCTTCATAAATAAACAGTAAAATATACTTTCCCTCTGCCTAACCCAGAGAAACAGGCAGTAAAGTCTACCTGTCTTCATTCTACCCCAGACAAAGGGACAACAAAATCTACCTTTCTTCTGCCTACCCCAGACAAAGGGACAGTAAAGTTTACCTTTCTTCTGCCTACCCCAGACAAAGGGACAGTAAAGTCTACCTTTCTTCCATCTATCCCACACAAAGGGACAGTAAAGTTTACCTTTCTTCTTTCTACCCCAGACAAAAAGTGACAGTAAATTCTCCACTATTCCTAACTGGCACCACAGCGTACCTTTCTTCTATCTGCTCCATCTCCATCAACATGTCAGACTTGTCCAGCTCCCTGTCGTCTCCAGTAGCCATATCAACCAGTGGAACTTCTGTCATCTCCATCCTTTGCTTGAACTGTTTCAGTGAAATCACCTGGGTTTGCAACGATTCATTCTGTTTTCGCAGTTTGCCCCTGTAAATATAAAGAGACAGTACTCAAAGAATGCTTATTGCCAAACGCAGAGGATCCCGATTTGCCAGTGGAAACTGAGTACACAAGTTTTATGACTGTTTGGTTGTAAGTGTATAGGAAATCTGGCCTAGTTTGTAACATTGTAAGAAAGAAAATGTCCATCTCCCTTGTAGTGGTAAAGAAGCATGCATGTCCCAATGACCCCTAAGAGTTATGACGACAGAAGCTTCTGAAAGGATCTTCCAAGTTGGACAGGTCTATGTAATTGTGTGGCTAGGTCATATAGATATTTATCTTTTTGTCTTCACCGAGCTCTTTTCCCATCAGTTTTTTCAATGTCACCAGGTTTATTTCTCTCCGTGACATGTCCAAAATGTCTAGACTATGTCTAATTTCTCCTCATGATGTGTCCACAATATCTTGACTATGTCTATTTCTCCTTATGATGTGTCTAAAATATCTTGACTATGTCTAAATTCTCATCATGACGTGTCCAAAATATCTTGACTATGTCTAATTTCTCCTCATGACGTGTCCATAATATCTTGACTATGCCTATTTCTCCTATGATGTGTCTAAAATATCTTAACTATGTCTAATTTCTCTTCATCATGTGTCCAAAATATCTTGACCTTCTACATCTAATTTCTCTAACGAGTTTACGTTTACATTTGTTTCTCAAAGGACTGCCTCATTAGTTTTTCTGTCTGCCCATGGTATTCTTTGCATTAATCTCAGAAACCACATTTCCACTGCCATTAACAGTTCCTCAGCTTGTCTGCTAATTGTCCATGTTTTACATCCATACAACAGCATAGGTATATAGAATTTTAGTAGGCATTCTCCCGGCCTACTGCCATGGCAACTGTCTCATGCTTACATGCTTTGAACACTTTACACACATCATAGACAAAAGTTCTGGCATCTCCTCACACCTCACTACATCATCTGTAACAACCAAGGGTGTCCAAATGGATCTGTGCACATCCTAAATGGGCTTGCTATTATCTTGCCTAGTAGCTTGCCATGTATATTTTCTAGGGTATTGATACTAGTAGCTGCGGGATGGCTCCAGCACTTTACAAGATAACAATGCTTTAGTTCTCTTTTCAGTTTTGATTTATGAGAAAAAAAAGCAAAAGTGATGTTAAGTAAACCCATGCCAGTAAAGCTGACTGAAAAATATGGTTTTAGGCTAACATTTCTGGTGGCATCCTGGAACATGGTCAGAATATTTACTTGATCAACAATCACAGACTGAGTCTCTTCTGGCACATACTACTCACAGTTCAGCTTGAAGTTCTAAAATACAAGCATCCATTGTTCTGCATTCCTTTTGCCAGCTTCTTTCTGCCAGATTCTGCTCAATTTTCATGTTTTCCATCTTGATGGTTGTTTCTTTGACCTGCCTTTCCCGTAATCTCACAAGCTCTTCCAGGTAGTCCTGAAAAGAAAATGAAATTATTAGAACTACGAGGTGAACTTGTATAAATACTTAAATTATTTATCAAAAGGGGTATCATTATTGCACCCCGGACAAGTCCATAGGTGCTCATATCCTACCCCCAACCTATGCATCAGTGCCTGGCGGCTAATAGTGCCAGTTCTGTGGTGGTTGATGAAGCTCCTCATTCTCCCGATGTACCTCTCGTGTCTGGTCGTGTCTGGTTGTGTCAGGTCGTGTCTGGTTGTGTCAGGTCGTGTCTCTCGTGTCTGGTTGTGCCAATTCTAACTTCCAAGCCTCTCATTCTAGACAATGATGTGGATTTACTGACATCAAAGGCCTCTACTCTCGACATCTCTCTAAAGGCATTATATGACAAATGTATGTCTATAATCACGTACACAATTTATATCTCAATTTTAATTTGAATAATGAAGACACAAACAAGAGGCTGCACAACTCATGCCTGGCATATTTTGCTGCATCTCGTCAGGTGCAGAAGTCACTCCACATAAAATAAAGCAACATTGCCCCCTTAAAGCTAAAAAAACAACACAACACACATATTCCCACGGTAATTAAAACTGACTACCAAAGCAAATTTTAAAATGATGATTATATCTTGTTGTTTACAAAGCAAAGCCAACAGCTTCAGCATACCTTAAACTTTGTCCATTATGTGTATGTGAAAAGTATTTTCTCTTTCAATCACATGAATGGATTCAAACAGCTGATGTGCAATGGCAGATGTGGGTAGCTTTCTGTTCATAGGCTTTACTATGTCACCAGAATATTCTTTGATCATTCTATCTAGTTGGGGATGTATCTGCCACCCTATTACTCAGTTTCAATTACTTTAACTTTAATTTTCAATACTACATGGTCAAGTTGTATACACAGATGGGTCAGATGTTTAGCATCAAAAGAGCGCATGGACCATCTCAGCATGCTCCTGTGGCAGAATTAAGGTAAAGTGCTTTTGCTACAACCACAAGCAGTATGACAATGGAGGTTCTGGCAGTAAAAAGCATTTCGTTGTTTCGTTGACTTCAGTCGTAAAACTAGACCCATGCCTGCACATTACATGGTGTTATTCTTTAGTTACTTAGTCGCGGTTCCAACTTCACGGCAAAGGTTTGGCCCATTATGCTCTGTTCCTGTGGCAGTGAATTGCCAAGTGCCAAAACCGTGCCACATGACAGAATCATTCTAACTGGTCCGACATCTTGGTATTTCAAAATAATGTTTTCCCGTAGTGAATTTGAATAACGAAGACACAAACAATAGATCCCACGATTCCCCTCTGCCGTGCGTCCACCTTGACGAGGTAGAGGGGCTTGCGCGTTCCAATGACCCCAAGAGCTATGCCGACGGTAGCACTGCTACTGGTAGGGTCACCCATGTCGGACAGGTCAAGGGAGAGGGACCAGACGAAGTGACGCACAAACCTGCTGCCTTGTAGGTAGACTGGGGACAGTCAAAGGCTAGGGAAAGCATCCCGAAAAGTGCTTGTCGAAATCGGATGTACTGAGCCACAAGCTTGACAAAGAAGTGCAATGTAACTTTATCATTTCATGATGCCACAGATGAAAATTAATCGTTATGGTGCTAATCCCGTGAAGTCCCATCAGGCGGTGATAGTGCCGGGCCCCCTGCCTCGAGGGGGTCCACCCATGACTACTGGTGGTCACCTTCCCCTGTGCTGTGGAGTCAAGGCACAGAGGAGTAGGTTAAGAGCTATTGACCAAATACCAAGGACACTCAACATACTACAGTGGAATGCCGAAGGAGTTTATAACAAGAAAGAATCCCTGACACAGCGTCTTCATAAAGATAGAATAGATGTGGCATGCATTCAAGAGACACACCTCAATGCCAATCGCAAATTTTCAGTCAGAGGATATCAGGCCACACGTTTCGACCGCGAAGGACATAAAGGAGGAGTTCTAATACTTACACGAAATACAATACCTTGCAGCGAAGTATCTGTGATCTCTGACAACCAAACAGAAATTATAGGTGTTGATATAATGATAAAGGACGTGAAAATAAGAATCTACAATCTGTATAGCCCAGCAGATAAGGACCTTACACTCTCAAACATGAAAATAACTGACACAAACTGCATTATTGTCGGAGACTTTAATAGCCGTTCAGAAAGATGGGGATACCCAGATACTGACAAAAGAGGAGATGAATTGGAGGACTGGGAAATAGACTAAAATCTCCATCTACTCAACAAAGCGGATGACACACCGAGCTTCTACTCCAGAAGATGGCTTACCACTTCTACTCCAGACTTAGCTTTCTGCACAGGAGACATCCTCCACAAAATCGATCGCCATGTGCTGGACCAATTAGCAGGTAGTGACCACAGACCAATCAAGCTTGTAATGAATATGGAGTATGTTCCACAGGAGCAAAAGCCCTTGCCCCGCTGGAATTACAAACGAGCAGATTGGGACAGATTTGCCATACTAACAGACAAATATTGTGAAAACATAAATACACGATATGGCAACATAAAGCAAATGGTGGAAAGTCTAAACAGAGCGATAATACAGGCAGCCACTGAGTCCATTCCTAGAGGAGCGAGGAAAAATTACAAACCATACTGGACTGAAGAACTACAAAGTTTGGAGGACAAAGTTGAAGATGCCAGGAAGACAGCAGAGAGAGAACAAACAATTGAAGCGAATATCTCTCTCAAAGCCATCTCAGCAAAATATAAAAGAACAGTAAATCAAACAACAAGAGATTGTTGGAGGGAAAAAACAGAAAACCTGAATTTTGACAGGGATGGAAACAAACTATGGAAACTAGTGAAAGCCATGAACAATGAAGGACCTAGAAACAAACAAATAACAATTAAACAAGGAAATGCCTTGCTTACAGGAAAAAAGGCTGCAAATGCACTAATGGAACACTATGCAAATGCAAACCACATTGATATTACAACCGAACAGAAGAAAGCAATCAAAGACAAACAGATACATCATAGAAATACAGAGACAGCAGCAGAATATATGATGGCAAATCTAACAATGGAAGAAATGGAACAGGCAATGAATACCCTAAAAAAGAAGAAATCACCAGGAAAGGATGGAATCACAAATGAAATGCTAATAGGACTAGGCAACAAGGCAAAGAAGAAACTACTAGCAGTCCTAAATAACAGCTGGAAGAGAGGAATAGTCCCACAGGCATGGAAGGAAGCTATACTAATACCAGTCCCAAAGAAAGGAAAAGACCTGGAAGAACCAAATGGCTATCGACCTATCAGTCTACTTAGCTGTGTAGGAAAATTAATGGAACGCATTATCAATGGCAGGCTAACATGGCATCTGGAAGAAAACAAACTCTTAACACCACACCAAGCAGGATTCAGAAAGTACAGATCCACTGAAGATCAAATAACCTATATAGCTCAGGAAATAGAGGATGCCTTCCAAGAGAAAAAGCACACACTAGCAGTCTGGATAGATTTAGAAAAAGCATTTGATAAAGTATGGAAGGAAGGACTGAAAGTAAAACTGCAAAACATGCATGTTTGTGGAAAAATGTATAAATGGATCAGCCACTACCTTGAGAACAGAACTGCCAGGACAAAAGTACAAGGACAAACAAGCAAAATGATGCTGCTGGAGCAAGGTGTCCCCCAAGGAGGAGTTCTTTCACCAACATTATTCCTAGCATATATAAATGACATCACAGAAAATTTTCCAGCCAGAGTACACACATCCTCCTTTGCAGATGACCTAGCCATATGGACATCTGAAGAATATATTAGTACAGCTAACAGCAGAATACAGCAAGCCTTATTAGCGCTAGAGGACTGGTCAAAATCATGGCTAGTGAAGATAAGTGAGGAGAAAACAACATGCACAGTGTTCTCCCTCTCAAATAAAACTCAGCAACCTAAGCTGGTATTGAATGGAAAAATATTGCGCCATGAAGAAAATCCAAACTATCTAGGAGTCACCTTTGATCGTCGCCTGACATGGAAGACACAGGTTGAGAAAAATCGAACAAGAGCAAGGCAGAGAATGGCAATCATGAAAAAGCTTGCTGGTACAACGTGGGGAGCAGATGAGAAAGTTCTCAAGAAGTTATATACTGGACGGGTGAGGCCAGTACTGGAATATGGCATTGCAGCTTGGGCAACAGCAGCTAAGTCAAACTTTAACAAAATAAGTAGAGTCCAAAACCAAGGAATGCGAATCATAACTGGAAGCCTGAAGACAACGCCTATTAATGAACTAGAAAATATCACTTGTTTACAACCAATGCAGGATAGAAGAGATAGCAGAGCCCAGCAACAAGCAGAAAAATTTAGAAGATTGACAGACCACCCTATGTACAACAGATTTAATGGTTTTGGAAAGGGAAGACTGAAGCGTAGCAACTTTGTAGAAACTGCAAAACGAAGGATTAGGGCAGATCCTATACTTAACATATCAACAGTCAAGCCCATACACAATGCACACAAGTTCCCAGCTTGGAGACAGCAGCAACTGCCTGAGATGATAGAAAACATTCCTGGTATTGAGAAAAAGAACACTCAGCATGAAACCGAAAGAAGAGAAATAACCCTAAACTACATAAAAGAACATTACCCAAGCAGGAATTGGACCCATGCATATACAGATGGATCAGCCAAAAATTCAATAGAGAATGGAGGAGGAGGAATTCTCCTAAATTTAAAAAATGGAGTGAAAAAAACACATTCAATGGCAACTGGAAAATTTTCAAGTAACTTCAAAGCGGAGGTAGAGGCTTTGAAAACTGCAGCAGAAATGCTCCTGATGGAGGAAAATAAAGAGAAGCAAATAGCTATCTTCACAGATGCAAAGTCAGTTGTCTCAATACTGAAGAGCAATAACAGCACAGAACTAACTGACCTAAGAGCAGCACTCCATGGTCTATGCCAGAAATCCAAAAAAGTTGTAATACAGTGGATCCCATCACATTGCAGTATACCTGGAAACGAAGAGGCTGACAGACTGGCAAAAGAGGGCGGACGACTACCACAGCCTGACATAGACATAACCTATAATGAGGCAAAGAGGTTGATAAAAAGCACTTATAGAACCAAATGGGAATCAGAGCATCCAGGCCATCAGAAGGATGATGCATATTACAAACTCGACCGAAGAGAACAAGTAGCAATCTTCAGACTCCGCACAGGACATAACAGGCTGAAATACCACTTGTTCAATAAACTAAAGATAGGAGATACCGATGAATGTAATTGTAGAACTGGAAAAATGACAGCAAAACATTTGCTGCAGGATTGCCCAACGTATGCAGAACAGAGAAAGATATTTTGGCCCACACCTGCTTCATTTGAGGACAAGCTCTATGGAGATATCAACAAGCTAAAGTTGACGCAGCTTACTTTAACTGCATACAGGTTGACATTTAAAGGTGCATGAAGACCCAGAGGCATGAAATGGAATATTGCTTGGATAGCAAATCCATTATGTGGAAAGTCCAAATCGAAAGCTTGCTGTGTGGGCTTCATAAAAGGTGGAAAAGTGTTCTAGTGGCACGAAATGGAATATTGCTTGGATAGCAAATCCATTACGTGGAAAGTCCGAATCAAAAGCCCATTGTGTGGGCTTCATAAAAGGTGGAAAAGTGTCCTAGTGGCATGAAATGGAATATTGCTTGGATAGCAAATCCATTACGTGGAAAGTCCTAATCAAAAGCCCACTGTGTGGACTTCATAAAAGGTGGAAAAGTGTCCTAGTGGCACGAAATGGAATATTGCTTGGATAGCAAATCCATTACATGGAAAGTCCGAATCGAAAGCTCACTGTGTGGATGTCATCTGCAGACTGCATACTTCTGGTTTCCGGAAGAACAGCCTATGGTGAACGGAAGGCCCAATATACGGAAGTGAGGCTAAGCAGCCATGTGCAGGACGTGACGATTCCTTGGGTGAGCCCAGTACCAGAGCGCTATGTATCGGCTCTGCAAGTATGGAAGCCTCCTTGGATGGCGGGGAATGCCCATGGTCTGCCCCTGCCTTCCCTTGAGGTCTGACCAGGATCTTTGGCTGTTCTATATGGACCAGCTGGGATGGGGGATAACACCACAACAGTGAGAGTCAAACGTCCTAAGAAACCCCCGGGAAGGTTAACCCGGTCAACAAATGCCCGCAGAAGTCGGATGTGTCGGCCTAACGGCGCAAGAACGCAGCTCTGCTGTAAACAGGCACAACGCAATCACATCCGAAAAAAAAACTCCGGATGAACGAAGAAGAAGAAGAAGAAGATCCTACGATTTATTGCCTGGCATATTTATATATATAATCTTGGTATTTGTCTAGGTGTAATGTTAATTATGGCTCGTACAAATTGGTTACGATTCACAGATCTGCTATACATACAACTCGCAATTCCGTTGCGTCCTTAGACAACACAGTCACTTTTATTGTAGAAAAGTTATCAACCGTGGCTGTCATACACCGCCGGCTTCCTGCCGTTCAGCGTTCTGCATATGACCAGCACACCCACTGACTACCAATATACAATGCATAGCTGATCTAATTGTCAACAGGAATCTTTAGTTGATGCATATTATAGATCTCACGAATGTAGAATTCACTTCTTAACTTAATTAATTGTTCTACTCACGCATCTCACTTTTGACCAACAAGGCTTTGTCACAGTGTTTCACTGCCACCATTTTGATCTCGGTGTTCTCGAAACTGTGTTAGCTATCTCGCCACCGCTTGTCGATGTTTACGGCCCCATCATCAGGTGTCAGCTTCAGGGTGTTGCGTTATCATTGCCAACTTTCATAACAGAACATTCTTTAACTTCTGGACTGCGTCTCAGTTGACTTCTATCTTTCAAAACTCTCTCAAATACTTTCATCAACCTGTCTCTACCACGTCTCAGCTCCATCTCTCTCGAACACACGTTTTCCGGTCTTTTACCTGGGCACAGTCATGTGACACATTAACTCCGCCCATTCGTACCCCGGTGTTCGTTTAATTTCTCAACTCGTGTCTTAGTGACATTGTTTTACACACTTGCTCTGTTTCTCGTATCCATCTCATGGCACACAATGCTCCTCACTGCCCAGTTTGAAAAGTGGAACAGACAAGATTCTAGACAAACTAACAGCCCGCATAGGTGTGCAATGCATATTGCTGCTACCAGAATGCCAACACAAATCCTGCCACGAAAAATACCCTTCGTCGATGGAAGCAGCAGTCACTAGAAAACCAGCAGCTATACAATACTGCATTAGGCAACCCAGTTAGTTCAGCGACCGGCCGGCTGCCATTTTTCTGAACATGCAGTTCACATTACAAACAACCTAAAAAAATGTAAAAGCACTGGCTTAACTTCTGTTTATAAACACCAAATCTTATATATAAAAAAGGATGTATGTATGTATGTATGTATGTATGTATGTATGTATGTATGTATGTATGTATGTATGTATGTGTGTATGTATGTATGTCCTTTATGCGTTCGCGAACGGTCCATCAGATTGAGATGAAATTATCTACACGTCTTCCTCTCATTCCCGCGCTGCCAACTGTCATAGTTTTTTTTCTTCTTCCTCCTTTCCCCCCCCCCCCCCCCCCCCCCCCCGCCTCCATAAATACGTACGTAAATATATGATGATGATGATGAAAGAATCCCTGAACCACAATGCTAGGAAAAGCGAAGAAAATGACGTCACTACACAGAATCGTCACACGGCAATGTCAATAACAACTCATCTTTTTATGTGTAAAGAAGTTATCTACAGTCATGTAGAAGGGAAGAACAATCAATGGAAGGACCGAAATCACAGAACCTAGACGAGTATGAATTGGGAATGGCGAACTCCCTCCTTCTCATCCCTCTACCTCCTCCTCCTTCCTCTCTCCTCCTCCTCCCCTCTTTCCTCCTCCTCCCTCTTCCTCCTACTCCTTCTCCCTCCTCTTTATTTTCCCTCCTCCTCCTCCCTCTTCTCCCTCTGCCTCCTCCCCCCTCCACCTCCTCCTCCCTCTTCCTCCTCCATCTCCCCTCATTCCTCCCTCCTCCTCCCCCCTCCACCTAATATGAATTAAATGATATGCTCCCCACCAGGGACTGGGCGAAGCCGGGCCAGGTCGTCGTTTTTGGGAACGGGAACGGGAGCAGGGGCCGAATATGAATTAAATAAGACGCTCCATTTACCCAAGTTAATTGTTGGGGGAAGATGTAAAGATCTTTCAAGTGCTCTTTCTATTAATAGACAGACAGACAGACAGTAGATAGTCGGGAACGGGAACTTATATGACTACTTATATGAATTAAATGAAATGCTCCTCACCAGGAGCTGGGCGAAGCCGGGCCGGGTCAGACAGACAGACAGACAGACAGACAAGCAGACAGACAGATCCCTGCCAGGGACTGGGCGAAGCCGGGCCGGGTCAGCTAGTAACTCGTAAGTGAAACTAGATGATGTTGACTGGTATAAGAAATGGCTTCACTTCTGCTGACACACACCAAATAAATCGTAAGTGAAACTGGATGTTGTTGACTGCATCCTACCTTCTGCTCCTTGATGTGGTTAACATTCTTCTCCAGACTCTGAAGCCTTAAGATATCATTAATGTTACTTTCCGTCAAGATGGTCCCAGCATGCATATCCTCATCTGCATCCTTTCCGCTCAAACGAAGCATCTCTATGTCATCGCTGTATCTGCTGGCCAAACTGGGTTTAGAAAAAGAAAGATTAGATGTTTCGAAAAACTGTTTCATGTGAAATACTATACAAGTTAAAAGAAAGTGTTGATGTTCAAGAGTGGTTGTTTCATGTGAAATATTACACATGTTGAAGGAAGCTTTAGATGTTCAAGAATGGCTGTTTCATGTGGAATATTACAGAAGTTAACTCTAAAAGACTGAAGAGCCTGTAGTCCTGGTCGGTAATAGTAAGCTAGCAATCGCAGTATGTAACTCTCATAAATTCTTTGTCTCCCTTAGTTATTTTTAACAAAATGTTCATTTTTAAAAAAAATCTACGTGATAATATCATCAGCACTATTATGTTCCCTCCTAAAGGGCGTAGCACTCATGTCCCTCTACGGCAGTGGTTCTCAACCTTTTCTGGCCCGTGCCTCCCTTCACCATATTTTCAGAATGTCATTCCACCCCCCCCCCCTTTCCTATAAAAAATTTGGCCCGCCCCCCCCCCCCTTTCACTGTATTTTCTGAACGTCATTTCCCCCACCCCCTTTCATATTTCCTATCTAAAAATCCCCCCACCTCTACAGTATACGTACACATAGAAGGTTAATAGCATATACTGAAACAAGTCTAGACATCCACATAAAACATGATTTGTGGGTATAAAATGAATTTTATAAGGATGAGACGTACATGACTGTAAAGTATGAAGGGAAAAACAATATCAAGTAATCGTTCTTATATTAATGCGATCTTGAAATGGTATTCATACCCCCCCCCCCCCCCCCCCCCCCCCGAAACCCTAAAATTCCCCCCTGGGGGGAATTCCCCACCGGTTGAGAACCACTGCTCTACGGGATGCAGAGGTGTTTCCAAGGCACCAGGGCCAGGTTCTATACTGGCCAAGACCTACTAACTCATCCTAGTCATGCGTCCTGGGCAACAGATCCCTTCGGGGTCCCGGCTAACGTAGTAGGCTCACTGATTCTTCCGAAGTCGGGGAGTATCTGCCTGCACGGCGAGGAACTGCCAGTCTGCACATCAATAAGCCGGACATGGGACAATGGATACTTACGCAAACCTCAGTCCAGTATGACATCACACTGATGTTGGACAACAGGATGTCATCATCCCACATACAGGACTTCACGTTGGAATTCACAGCCAGCGAACACAAGCAAGCAAGCAAGCAAGCATGTCCCTCTCTACAGATCTATGCGTCTGCCATACTTCATATACGGCAACTTAGTCTGTCTATACTTTACATACAACAACATACATTTGTCTGTAACTCAGATACAGCAACTTACGTCTGTCTATATTTCACATACAGCAACTTACGTCTGTCTATACTTCAAGAAAGGACTGTAGCTGATCTCAAGAGGTCCCAGCAACTCATTCTCATTTCCTTTCAAACAGAAACTGAGGAAAAAAAATATATCAATCACACAGAACATGAGTATTTCTGAACTATGTATCTTATCATTCAGAATATTTCTGTATATCTTCCCTCTCAAACTGAATACTGCTGTATTACCTACCTTGTCCGATATCATGTTTCTCGACTGTGCACATTATCACAGAAAAGTCATGTAGATTATCAACATTTTCATTCCAAGTTAGTTAGTTAGTTAGTTAGTCACGGTTCCAACTTCACGGCAACGTGTCATCCCCATTATGCTCTGTTCCTGTGCACAAAATGCTCCTCACTGCCCAATGTGAAAAGTGGAACAGACAGGAGTCTCAGCAAGCCAACAGCCCGCACTGGTATACTGTGCATAATGCCGCCGCCAGAATGCCAACACAAAAGTCCTCCACGAAAAATACAGTTCATTGTCGATGGAATCGGCAATCACCAGAAAGACTTCAATGACCCGGGTTTTATCCCACAATGCTCAGTCTCTTTCCACAGGGCAACCCACCAAAAGTGCCGCACAAAGCACGAACTCCGTAGCTCCAGTGACGACTCCCAGGAGTCTCCTGAAAAATGCACTCGTGAACCAAAAAGGCAAACCAGTCAATTCAGCAGCCGCCAGCCATTCCAAGTATAATGAATCAGTTTACAATTGTTTTACTGTGTTAGCTGCCTTGAAGGCTGACAAATGGTAAGCACCACATTTCCCCTGCAAAAATATTAACTTTGAAAAGAAATACAATGTACAATGATAAATGTCACTCTATTTATTTACAAGATGGTCTAGTGTTGTGGGAACATGATGACCACAGAATAATAATCCAGAACAAAGGTTATGTTTATTTTAGATACACATTCTAATGAGTTAACTAGATAGTTAGCCAACAGATCATCCTCATTGCACATTGAACTATTTGTCCACAACTGTCCAAATCCTCTCCTCAGTATCACCCTCGGTGTGCAGCAACTGACAAGAGCAGTTCTGTGTAAGTTGACTTCACTAGCTTCCCACATGATGCTCTATCTTGACCCTGTCTGACCGACTATCAAAGTACATTAATTCTGACCTAGTACCAAGGTACCATCTCTGACCTAGTTCCAAAGTACCAATTCTCTTCTAATACCAAAGTACATTCTCTGACCTAGTACCAATGATGACCTACTACCAAAGTAACACCTCTGACTTGGTACCAGAGTACCATCACCATGAGAACATCAGCACGACACATACAGGCTAGAGCTGGGATCAGGTCGAGGTTGGTCATATCTCCTCCGGGGGTATCAGTATGTCATGTCAACAGACTCCAGCCCAACAACCAGGGAAAAGAAGAAAGATAATTAAAACATAATGAGCCCACACAGAGAATCAAACAACACAACTCACTTGAAGTCAACAGCGTTGAGGCCGATCAGATCACCACAAAAAACCGCAGCTTCCTCGGACGCCAACAAAGCTCCATCCAGATAGCTATCACTGTTACACAGGAAACACAAACAACAATAACTTTACAAACATATCACTTTACAACACATATATTGCTGGCATCGGGAAAGTTTGGAGATCTCGAAGGAATAAAGCCCACCTACATAAGTAGGCAAAGGGGTTATGGGCACACTTCACAATCCCACTATCGAAACGCAGCTGCTGGCGATTTGGAAGCAGACTACCTTGCGCTGATGTTTCATACAAAGGTATGAGTGCTTGTCATTCAGAAATCAATGGCAAACTTTTTTTCCCCCGCATAGCCTTTACAGGACATTGCAGTCAACACCAGCATTTTTGAGCTGCTGTTGATGTCTTAACAAGTTTTATGTTCAGTAGTTGGCCATTGCTTTCTGAACGACCGACACCCATACCATTTTATAAAAACAAAAACCAGCGCAAGACGGTCTGCTGCCAAATTGCTGCAGCTGAGTTTTGACAAATGGGAAATAACCGTAGCTAAAAGCAGTATTTGACAAGTTAAAGAATCTCCTCTCCAATGTATTACTGATCTAACTTGACGATTGAAGAGGACATTAGCATACTGGCCGTCATCTCCTCTCACCCAGTTTAAGCTAGCCTACCAGGGAGTCCAGGGGATTCAAACACATGATCACTGGGCCACAGGCAAGCATTCTAACCACCACTCCACCACATGACATATTGCCTGATTGTAATATGTAGTTAAAATAATTATTGCCTGATTGTAAAATGCAGTTAAAATAATTATTGCCTGATTGTAATATGCAGTTAAAATAATTATTGCCTGATTGTAATTTGTAGTTAAAACTAAAATAATTGTTGGCTGATTGTAATATATAGTTAAAATCATTATTGCCTGATTGTAATATGTAGTTAAAATAATTATTGCCCGATTGTAATATAGAGTTAAAATAATTATTGCCTGACTGTAATATGTAGTTAAAATAATTATTGCCTGATTGTAATATGCAGATAAAATCAATCCATATATTGCTCTATTGTAATATACATACAACCAACCCACATATTGCCCTATTGTAATATATATATATATATGGCTCGGTCTCTTTCTGCAGCGCGGAAAGCGTCGCACAAAGCACGAACTCCGTAGCTTTTAGCGACGACCCACAGGAGTCTCCGAAACATTTAACTCGTAAACCGAAGGACGCGGCCCGGAATCGAACCCACAACGTTCGGAGCACGAGTCAAACGGCTTGACCACTTCGCCACAGAGACTCCTATATATATATATAAAGATACAACCAACCCACATGTTGCCTGTTTGTAATATGTAGCTGAAAGCTGCCCATCACTTACCATACCAAGCTTGCGTTATCCAGCAGACAGAACATGTAGTCAGACAGCCTCTTCTCCATCAGTGCCACTCGGATGAAAGCTCTCAGCTGCGAAGGGAAACAATAAAGTCAGAGGAGAATGATCAGTCATATCTTGCTTTCAATCCTGGTTAGAAACAGATAAACTTAAATTTTATCATGGTAAAATTAAATGGTTAAATATGAGGGTAGGTCAGAAAGTTATGCACCATAATTATTATCACTTTAACTGTTAATAACATACACATGAAATTTAGTCACAATGTTCATACATATGCAGTAAACATTTCTACTTCTCAACACAATCCCCATAAACCCCATCTTGAAACAAGAGCATGTATCCCAGATCTGTACCACAATTTGTCCTATTCTTGTAGCCATTTCTTCACTGCATTAGTCACTTCCACGTTGTGTTCAAACTTTGTCCCACAGATAGCATTCTTAAGGTTACAAAAAGATGGAAATCAGATGGTAACAGGTCTGGACTATAAGGTGGATAAGGCAATACATTCTACCACATTTTGTCGATTGTCTGCCTTGTTTGCAAACTTGTGTGAGGACACACGTTGTTGAAGGAGAAGCAGTTGCTCTCGATTCATGTGAGGCCTAACCCTGCAGTAACGACGATTGAGTTTTGTGAGTGTTTTGATGTAAATTTCCGAAGTGATGATTCCACCTTTCTCTGTAATAAAAAATTCTATAACAATTCTCGGCTTGTAACATATGTTATTAACATCTGCAATTTCAACGGTTTTGTGTCGCTGTTAGAATTCGTTTACAGAGGTGTAATTTGGTATACATCTTCAATAGATTATAAACTTAAATTGATGCAAATTTAATGCTTCTATCTGTATTATTAGCTTAGATAGTAATTGTGGTGCATAACTTTCTGACCTACCTTCGTATAAATCACCACTCTAAACAAAGAAGATATAAACACAAGGTTGTACATTTTTTTGCCTGGCAAGTTTTGCTGCATCTTGTCATGAACATATTGTTTATTCTTTTGTTTTGTTTAAATTCACTAAGGGATTGGCAGGGTCTGCACAGCTGGGTGGGGTGGGGAGGGGGGGGGGAATTGGTGCACGATAAGGCAGACATGGTCAAGGCCCTTTGGAATTGTCTGTATAATGCAGAAGAACAATTAAATCATCACGGTTTGAAGAGAATGGTGCTGCAGAGAGTGACCAGAGGATCTGGACGACACTCAGGACTCGGAGGAAAGGTGAGACGGACATATAATCAGGTTGCTACTGGTATCATTATTAGTTTAGTTTAGTTTAGTCGATGGATCAACATCACGGCACACGGGTGTAAACCATAAGTGCTCCCTTCTTCTCCTAACTCAAACCTGAGTTTGGAAAAACTCAGCTCAATGCACGAACTCCGTAGCACCGGCGAGGATCTTGAAATACTTTGGGTAGATTTTTAACTCAAAATTTTGCCCGGCAGCGCCGTTAGGCTACTCTTTTTTGATTTCCAACTGCCAAGGGATTTTTTACGTGCGCAATAATACACACGGGCGTCCGATCTCACTACCCAGAGACCAGGGGAAATTTTATTACTAGAAGTCCACGTGAAAAAAAAACCCGGTCCTCACCAGGGCTTGAACCCGGGACCTCCAGCTCTCGAGGCGAACACCGTACCTCGAGACCACACAGTCCCCTGATCATTATTATTGGGACACTTCAGTGGCTGTTGAAGACGAGGACGGAGCATGTGTAGGATTGTCCCAAGTGCTGTGTTGTTGGTTCTTGACTCAATTCAAGAGAATACATTATATAAAATGTGGTGAGGAAAGGATACACCTGCCGACAGGGTGCCAGGCATAATTTTCAGTATGCATTAGACTGAAAAGAAGGTTAAAGGTTGTCACATGTCCTTTACAGCATTAAACCCAGCATTTACTGCTTGTTTGTGACTTCCTGTGCAATGTTACATTCAGTAGTTTTAGTTTGCCAGTGCTTTCTAATCAGCTGACTCTCATACCATTATGAAAATCAATGGAATGCAATCTACTCCCAACTAACGTGCGAACAGTGTGAAGACCGCAAAACCTGGCCACATTTGACCTTGATCATAGAGAATTCTTCCAAGGGTGATGTCATCTACACAGTGCAGACCACAAAACCTGGCCACATTTGACCTTGATCATAGAGAATTCTTCCAAGGGTGATGTCATCTACACAGTGCAGACCACAAAACCTGGCCACATTTGACCTTGATCATAGAGAATTCTTCCAAGGGTGATGTCATCTACACAGTGCAGACCACAAAACCTGGCCACATTTGACCTTGATCATAGAGAATTCTTCCAAGGGTGATGATATTTCAAGACTGTCCAAAATACGACATAGCTAGAAAGACCTTCTGGCCTTAATAAACAATAATGGAAGGTAAACTCTATAGACCACTGAGTGAACTAAAAAAGACAGTTGCATTCACACAAGAGACAACATTGCAGATACAGACAAATTTCAAGTGAACAAAAGAAGAAGAAGAAAAATCAACATAGTCTGTAGATCGAAACACAACGAGCTTTGGGGCTTTACGGCAAATGTCTGAGGAAGAAATGTGGAGGGCAAGTGCTATGCAGGAAGAAAAGGAAGAAGAAAAGGAAGAAGGAGGAGGAGCAGAAGATGGAGGGAAAGGGGAACGAAAAGGAGGAGGAGGAGGAGAAGGAGGAGGATTACACGAACAATAAACAAATACAGCATACGTATATTTCATCGTTGAAAACATCTCAAGGATACCATTTGCCTACCTTTGCCTTGGGTGATTTGAATGTTTCTATGGCTTCAATGTTTGGGATGCAGCTTTCAAAGAGGAACTGCCTGTTTCTGCTGTAGTTTTCCAGCAGCACGTCCCAGAAATGTCTCGGTGATCCGTGACCTGGCAACCACACCTTCTTCTGGTATGCTGGCGATAATAAACATAACACAATTCATCATCATCCAGTGCTTTACCAGCTGGCGTGGGCAACCATGCTTCTCCACAAGTTGCGATCTCCGACGGCATGGATCAACTCATATTTTGACTAACTTCCGTGCCATGACACAAGACTGTCAACAATCTTCTCACGCTGTATTCCCTTATCTCTCTTTCCTAAAATCTTTCCGGTTGTCACATCATGTTCCAGTTTTTGTCTTCTCATAATGTGGTAAAAAAAAATTATGATTGCTTCTTTATGATTTTTGTGTAAGTTGTCTTTACAACTTAGCTTCCCTCACAATGTCCAGATTGCGCATTTTGGTTGTCCAATTAATTTTCAGCATTCTTCTATAAAACCACATCGTCGAGGCTTCTAGGGATTTTTTTCCATGGTTACCGTAGCCGTATGTTAAAATTGTTTCTATGTAACAAAAAAGAACTCGTTTTTTCTAACTTTTAAGCACAAAGATTTATTGCAAACAATGTTCTTCATTTGATAGAATGCAGTATTTGCTTGTCCTATTCTGTTCTTTAGCCGGCTCCATGGCAAATGGGTTACAGATGCAGTTTGTGATCCCGCATACCCATGTTCGAAACACAGCTGCATGCGACTTGGCAGCTGACCGCGTTGCATTGTTTTTTTTTAACAAATGGTATGGGTGCTGGTCATTCAGAAAGCAATGGCAAACTACTGAATGTAAACTTGCCAAGAAATCACAACAGCAAAAGATGCTGGTGTTGTCTGCATCGTCCTGTAAAGGATATGCAATTAACTTTTTAAAATCTGTTCTTTATCTTATGAATCTTCCATTTGAAGGTATCCATGCGCCTAGATATCTGAATTTCTGCACTTGCCCTAAAATAGTGTCATTTACTTTAATTGCACATATGGGAACAATCTATTTCTTTGATATCACCATGACTTCTGTGGTTCTATTATTCAAGCTAGGGCCCATAATAATGCAATTATGATACTACTAACAGCAACAGCAAAATATTTAAAATCATTATATTAATGTATCAACTATCACCCAGACTGAAACATCCAAATATACCTATCTCCACAAGATGTTATATAATAATTATATTAATGTATCTCCTATCACCTACACTGAAACATCCAAATATGCCACATATATATTGAAAGACACAATATCAAATGGTTTGGCTATATTGTTAGAATGCAACACCATCAACTACCAGCTTTGCGCTAAATCAAAGAAGATCTACTCATGAGAGAGAGAGAGGGGATGCCAGAGAAGAAATTGGATTGACGACATCAAAGACATCGTACAATCACACAGAATTATACTATCCAATGCCAACCATCGGGCACTGGAATGTCAACTATTTCCCCCCATGGACGCTTGATGGCAAAAGTGGAAGATGATAATAATGAATGACAGAAATAATAATAAAATATAAATGTTAAAATTATATCACCAACAATACTAAAAACCATTGATTATGATGTTAAGAGTATTATTGATAATAATAATAATAATAATAATAATAATAATAATAAACAAAAAGAGCCAATATTTATTGGGCACTCAAACAAGTCTCGGAGATGGACAACGTGTTGAAATGAACAGAAACTAAATGAGAGCATATAGAAATACCTCCCCTCTGCTGTGTGTCCACCGTGACGAGGTAGAGGGGCTTGTGCGTCCCAATGACCCCAAGAGCTATGCCGACGGTAGCACAGCTACTGGTAGGGCCACCCATGTCGGACAGGTCAAGGGAGAGGGACCAGACGAAGAGACACACAAACCTGCTGCCTTGTAGGTAGACTGGGGACAGTCAAAGGCTAGGGAAAGCACCCCAAATACATGCTTGTCGAAATCGGATGTACTGAGCCACAGGCTTGACAAAGCAGTGCAACGTGAAACCTGCTGCCTTGTAGGTAGACTGGGGACAGTCAAAGGCTAGGGAAAGCATCCCGAATAAATGCTTGTCGAAATCGGATGTACTGAGCCACAGGCTTGACAAAGCAGTGCAACGTAACTTAATTCATGATGTCACAAATCAAAATTAATCGATATGGTGCTAATCCCGTGAAGTCCCATCAGGCGGTGATAGTGCCGGGCCCCCTGCCTCGAGGGGGTCCACCCATGACTACTGGTGGTCACCTTCCCCTGTGCTGTGGAGTCAAGGCACAGAGGAGTAGGTTAAGAGCTATTGACCAAATACCCCGGACACTCAACATACTACAGTGGAATGCCGAAGGAGTTTACAAGAAGAAAGACTCCCTAACACATCGTCTTCATAAAGATAGAATAGATGTGGCATGCATTCAAGAGACACACCTCAACGCCAATCACAAATTCTCAGTCAGAGGATATCAGGCCACACGTTTCGACCGCGAAGGACACAAAGGAGGAGTTCTAATACTTACACGAAATACAATACCTTGCAGCGAAGTATCTGTGATCTCTGACAACCAAACGGAAATTATAGGTGTTGACATAATGATAAAGGACGTGAAAATAAGAATCTACAATCTGTATAGCCCAGCAGATAAGGACCTTACACTCTCAAACATGAAAATAACTGACACAAACTGCATTATTGTCGGAGACTTTAATAGCCGTTCAGAAAGATGGGGATACCCAGATACTGACAAAAGAGGAGATGAATTGGAGGACTGGGAAATAGACTCAAATCTCCA
Source organism: Cepaea nemoralis (assembly GCA_014155875.1). Classification (NCBI taxonomy): domain Eukaryota; kingdom Metazoa; phylum Mollusca; class Gastropoda; order Stylommatophora; family Helicidae; genus Cepaea; species Cepaea nemoralis. Next base: position 176,224 of record JACEFZ010027991.1, on the reverse strand, counting down.
TCTACTCAACAAAGCGGATGACACACCGAGCTTCTACTCCAGAAGATGGCTTACCACTTCTACTCCAGACTTAGCTTTCTGCACAGGAGACATCCTCCACAAAATCGATCGCCATGTGCTGGACCAATTAGCAGGTAGTGACCACAGACCAATCAAGCTTGAAATGAATATGGAGTATGTTCCACAGGAGCAAAAGCCCTTGCCCCGCTGGAATTACAAACGAGCAGATTGGGACAGATTTGCCATACTAACAGACAAATATTGTGAAAACATAAATACACGATATGGCAACATAAAGCAAATGGTGGAAAGTCTAAACAGAGCGATAATACAGGCAGCCACTGAGTCCATTCCAAGAGGAGCGAGGAAAAATTACAAACCATACTGGACTGAAGAACTACAAAGTTTGGAGGACAAAGTTGAAGATGCCAGGAAGACAGCAGAGAGAGAACAAACAATTGAAGCAAACATCTCTCTCAAAGCCATCTCAGCAAAATATAAAAGAACAGTAAATCAAACAACAAGAGATTGTTGGAGGGAAAAAACAGAAAACCTGAATTTTGACAGGGATGGAAACAAACTATGGAAACTAGTGAAAGCCATGAACAATGAAGGACCTAGAAACAAACAAATAACAATTAAACAAGGAAATGCCTTGCTTACAGGAAAAAAGGCTGCAAATGCACTAATGGAACACTATGCAAATGCAAACCACATTGATATTACAACCGAACAGAAGAAAGCAATCAAAGACAAACAGATACATCATAGCCCCTCTGCTGTGTGTCCACCGTGACGAGGTAGAGGGGCTTGTGCGTCCCAATGACCCCAAGAGCTATGCCGACGGTAGCACAGCTACTGGTAGGGCCACCCATGTCGGACAGGTCAAGGGAGAGGGACCAGACGAAGAGACACACAAACCTGCTGCCTTGTAGGTAGACTGGGGACAGTCAAAGGCTAGGGAAAGCACCCCAAATACATGCTTGTCGAAATCGGATGTACTGAGCCACAGGCTTGACAAAGCAGTGCAACGTGAAACCTGCTGCCTTGTAGGTAGACTGGGGACAGTCAAAGGCTAGGGAAAGCATCCCGAATAAATGCTTGTCGAAATCGGATGTACTGAGCCACAGGCTTGACAAAGCAGTGCAACGTAACTTAATTCATGATGTCACAAATCAAAATTAATCGATATGGTGCTAATCCCGTGAAGTCCCATCAGGCGGTGATAGTGCCGGGCCCCCTGCCTCGAGGGGGTCCACCCATGACTACTGGTGGTCACCTTCCCCTGTGCTGTGGAGTCAAGGCACAGAGGAGTAGGTTAAGAGCTATTGACCAAATACCCCGGACACTCAACATACTACAGTGGAATGCCGAAGGAGTTTACAAGAAGAAAGACTCCCTAACACAGCGTCTTCATAAAGATAGAATAGATGTGGCATGCATTCAAGAGACACACCTCAACGCCAATCACAAATTCTCAGTCAGAGGATATCAGGCCACACGTTTCGACCGCGAAGGACACAAAGGAGGAGTTCTAATACTTACACGAAATACAATACCTTGCAGCGAAGTATCTGTGATCTCTGACAACCAAACGGAAATTATAGGTGTTGATATAATGATAAAGGACGTGAAAATAAGAATCTACAATCTGTATAGCCCAGCAGATAAGGACCTTACACTCTCAAACATGAAAATAACTGACACAAACTGCATTATTGTCGGAGACTTTAATAGCCGTTCAGAAAGATGGGGATACCCAGATACTGACAAAAGAGGAGATGAATTGGAGGACTGGGAAATAGACTCAAATCTCCATCTACTCAACAAAGCGGATGACACACCGAGCTTCTACTCCAGAAGATGGCTTACCACTTCTACTCCAGACTTAGCTTTCTGCACAGGAGACATCCTCCACAAAATCGATCGCCATGTGCTGGACCAATTAGCAGGTAGTGACCACAGACCAATCAAGCTTGAAATGAATATGGAGTATGTTCCACAGGAGCAAAAGCCCTTGCCCCGCTGGAATTACAAACGAGCAGATTGGGACAGATTTGCCATACTAACAGACAAATATTGTGAAAACATAAATACACGATATGGCAACATAAAGCAAATGGTGGAAAGTCTAAACAGAGCGATAATACAGGCAGCCACTGAGTCCATTCCAAGAGGAGCGAGGAAAAATTACAAACCATACTGGACTGAAGAACTACAAAGTTTGGAGGACAAAGTTGAAGATGCCAGGAAGACAGCAGAGAGAGAACAAACAATTGAAGCAAACATCTCTCTCAAAGCCATCTCAGCAAAATATAAAAGAACAGTAAATCAAACAACAAGAGATTGTTGGAGGGAAAAAACAGAAAACCTGAATTTTGACAGGGATGGAAACAAACTATGGAAACTAGTGAAAGCCATGAACAATGAAGGACCTAGAAACAAACAAATAACAATTAAACAAGGAAATGCCTTGCTTACAGGCAAAAAGGCTGCAAATGCACTAATGGAACACTATGCAAATGCAAACCACATTGATATTACAACCGAACAGAAGAAAGCAATCAAAGACAAACAGATACATCATAGAAATACAGAGACAGCAGCAGAATATATGATGGCAAATCTAACAATGGAAGAAATGGAACAGGCAATGAATACCCTAAAAAAGAAGAAATCACCAGGAAAGGATGGAATCACAAATGAAATGCTAATAGGACTAGGCACCAAGGCAAAGAAGAAACTACTAGCAGTCCTAAATAACAGCTGGAAGAGAGGAATAGTCCCACAGGCATGGAAGGAAGCTATACTAATACCAGTCCCAAAGAAAGGAAAAGACCTGGAAGAACCAAATGGCTATCGACCTATCAGTCTACTGAGCTGTGTAGGAAAATTAATGGAACGCATTATCAATGGCAGGCTAACATGGCATCTGGAAGAAAACAAACTCTTAACACCACACCAAGCAGGATTCAGAAAATACAGATCCACTGAAGATCAAATAACCTATATAGCTCAGGAAATAGAGGATGCCTTCCAAGAGAAAAAGCACACACTAGCAGTCTGGATAGATTTAGAAAAAGCATTTGATAAAGTATGGAAGGAAGGACTGAAAGTAAAACTGCAAAACATGCATGTTTGTGGAAAAATGTATAAATGGATCAGCCACTACCTTGAGAACAGAACTGCCAGGACAAAAGTACAAGGACAAACAAGCAAAATGATGCTGCTGGAGCAAGGTGTCCCCCAAGGAGGAGTTCTTTCACCAACATTATTCCTAGCATATATAAATGACATCACAGAAAATTTTCCAGCCAGAGTACACACATCCTCCTTTGCAGATGACCTAGCCATATGGACATCTGAAGAATATATTAGTACAGCTAACAGCAGAATACAGCAAGCCTTATTAGCGCTAGAGGACTGGTCAAAATCATGGCTAGTGAAGATAAGTGAGGAGAAAACAACATGCACAGTGTTCTCCCTCTCAAATAAAACTCAGCAACCTAAGCTGGTATTGAATGGAAAAATATTGCGCCATGAAGAAAATCCAAACTATCTAGGAGTCACCTTTGATCGTCGCCTGACATGGAAGACACAGGTTGAGAAAAATCGAACAAGAGCAAGGCAGAGAATGGCAATCATGAAAAAGCTTGCTGGTACAACGTGGGGAGCAGATGAGAAAGTTCTCAAGAAGTTATATACTGGACGGGTGAGGCCAGTACTGGAATATGGCATTGCAGCTTGGGCAACAGCAGCTAAGTCAAACTTTAACAAAATAAGTAGAGTCCAAAACCAAGGAATGCGAATCATAACTGGAAGCCTGAAGACAACGCCTATTAATGAACTAGAAAAGATCACTTGTTTACAACCAATGCAGGATAGAAGAGATAGCAGAGCCCAGCAACAAGCAGAAAAATTTAGAAGATTGACAGACCACCCTATGTACAACAGATTTAATGGTTTTGGAAAGGGAAGACTGAAGCGTAGCAACTTTGTAGAAACTGCAAAACGAAGGATTAGGGCAGATCCTATACTTAACATATCAACAGTCAAGCCCATACACAATGCACACAACTTCCCAGCTTGGAGACAGCAGCAACTGCCTGAGATGATAGAAAACATTCCTGGTATTGAGAAAAAGAACACTCAGCATGAAACCGAAAGAAGAGAAATAACCCTAAACTACATAAAAGAACATTACCCAAGCAGGAATTGGACCCATGCATATACAGATGGATCAGCCAAAAATTCAATAGAGAATGGAGGAGGAGGAATTCTCCTAAATTTAAAAAATGGAGTGAAAAAAACACATTCAATGGCAACTGGAAAATTTTCAAGTAACTTCAAAGCGGAGGTAGAGGCTTTGAAAACTGCAGCAGAAATGCTCCTGATGGAGGAAAATAAAGAGAAGCAAATAGCTATCTTCACAGATGCAAAGTCAGCTGTCTCAATACTGAAGAGCAATAACAGCACAGAACTAACTGACCTAAGAGCAGCACTCCATGGTCTATGCCAGAAATCCAAAAAAGTTGTAATACAGTGGATCCCATCACATTGCAGTATACCTGGAAACGAAGAGGCTGACAGACTGGCAAAAGAGGGCGGACGACTACCACAGCCTGACATAGACATAACCTATAATGAGGCAAAGAGGTTGATAAAAAGCACTTATAGAACCAAATGGGAATCTGAGCATCCAGGCCATCAGAAGGATGATGCATATTACAAACTCGACCGAAGAGAACAAGTAGCAATCTTCAGACTCCGCACAGGACATAACAGGCTGAAATACCACTTGTTCAATAAACTAAAGATAGGAGATACCGATGAATGTAATTGTAGAACTGGAAAAATGACAGCAAAACATTTGCTGCAGGATTGCCCAACGTATGCAGAACAGAGAAAGATATTTTGGCCCACACCTGCTTCATTTGAGGACAAGCTCTATGGAGATATCAACAAGCTCAAGTTGACCGCAGCTTACTTTAACTACATACAGGTTGACATTTAAAGGTGCATGAAGACCCAGAGGCATGAAATGGAATATTGCTTGGATAGCAAATCCATTATGTGGAAAGTCCAAATCGAAAGCTCGCTGTGTGGGCTTCATAAAAGGTGGAAAAGTGTCCTAGTGGCACGAAATGGAATATTGCTTGGATAGCAAATCCATTACGTGGAAAGTCCGAATCAAAAGCCCATTGTGTGGGCTTCATAAAAGGTGGAAAAGTGTCCTAGTGGCATGAAATGGAATATTGCTTGGATAGCAAATCCATTACGTGGAAAGTCCGTATCTAAAGCCCACTGTGTGGACTTCATAAAAGGTGGAAAAGTGTCCTAGTGGCACGAAATGGAATATTGCTTGGATAGCAAATCCATTACATGGAAAGTCCGAATCGAAAGCTCACTGTGTGGATGTCATCTGCAGACTGCATACTTCTGGTTTCCGGAAGAACAGCCTATGGTGAACGGAAGGCCCAATATACGGAAGTGAGGCTAAGCAGCCATGTGCAGGACGTGACGATTCCTTGGGTGAGCCCAGTACCAGAGCGCTATGTATCGGCTCTGCAATTATGGAAGCCTCCTTGGATGGCGGGGAATGCCCATGGTCTGCCCCTGCCTTCCCTTGAGGGCTGACCAGGATCTTTGGCTGTTCTATATGGACCAGCTGGGATGGGGGATAACACCACAACAGTGAGAGTCAAACGTCCTAAGAAACCCCCGGGAAGGTTAACCCGGTCAACAAATGCCCGCAGAAGTCGGATGTGTCGGCCTAACGGCGCAAGAACGCAGCTCTGCTGTAAACAGGCACAACGCAATCACATCCGAAAAAAAACTCCGGATGAACGAAGAAGAAGAAGAAGATACATCATAGAAATACAGAGACAGCAGCAGAATATATGATGGCAAATCTAACAATGGAAGAAATGGAACAGGCAATGAATACCCTAAAAAAGAAGAAATCACCAGGAAAGGATGGAATCACAAATGAAATGCTAATAGGACTAGGCACCAAGGCAAAGAAGAAACTACTAGCAGTCCTAAATAACAGCTGGAAGAGAGGAATAGTCCCACAGGCATGGAAGGAAGCTATACTAATACCAGTCCCAAAGAAAGGAAAAGACCTGGAAGAACCAAATGGCTATCGACCTATCAGTCTACTTAGCTGTGTAGGAAAATTAATGGAACGCATTATCAATGGCAGGCTAACGGGGCATCTGGAAGAAAACAAACTCTTAACACCACACCAAGCAGGATTCAGAAAGTACAGATCCACTGAAGATCAAATAACCTATATAGCTCAGGAAATAGAGGATGCCTTCCAAGAGAAAAAGCACACACTAGCAGTCTGGATAGATTTAGAAAAAGCATTTGATAAAGTATGGAAGGAAGGACTGAAAGTAAAACTGCAAAACATGCATGTTTGTGGAAAAATGTATAAATGGATCAGCCACTACCTTGAGAACAGAACTGCCAGGACAAAAGTACAAGGACAAACAAGCAAAATGATGCTGCTGGAGCAAGGTGTCCCCCAAGGAGGAGTTCTTTCACCAACATTATTCCTAGCATATATAAATGACATCACAGAAAATTTTCCAGCCAGAGTACACACATCCTCCTTTGCAGATGACCTAGCCATATGGACATCTGAAGAATATATTAGTACAGCTAACAGCAGAATACAGCAAGCCTTATTAGCGCTAGAGGACTGGTCAAAATCATGGCTAGTGAAGATAAGTGAGGAGAAAACAACATGCACAGTGTTCTCCCTCTCAAATAAACCTCAGCAACCTAAGCTGGTATTGAATGGAAAAATATTGCGCCATGAAGAAAATCCAAACTATCTAGGAGTCACCTTTGATCGTCGCCTGACATGGAAGACACAGGTTGAGAAAAATCGAACAAGAGCAAGGCAGAGAATGGCAATCATGAAAAAGCTTGCTGGTACAACGTGGGGAGCAGATGAGAAAGTTCTCAAGAAGTTATATACTGGACGGGTGAGGCCAGTACTGGAATATGGCATTGCAGCTTGGGCAACAGCAGCTAAGTCAAACTTTAACAAAATAAGTAGAGTCCAAAACCAAGGAATGCGAATCATAACTGGAAGCCTGAAGACAACGCCTATTAATGAACTAGAAAAGATCACTTGTTTACAACCAATGCAGGATAGAAGAGATAGCAGAGCCCAGCAACAAGCAGAAAAATTTAGAAGATTGACAGACCACCCTATGTACAACAGATTTAATGGTTTTGGAAAGGGAAGACTGAAGCGTAGCAACTTTGTAGAAACTGCAAAACGAATGATTAGGGCAGATCCTATACTTAACATATCAACAGTCAAGCCCATACACAATGCACACAAGTTCCCAGCTTGGAGACAGCAGCAACTGCCTGAGATGATAGAAAACATTCCTGGTATTGAGAAAAAGAACACTCAGCATGAAACCGAAAGAAGAGAAATAACCCTAAACTACATAAAAGAACATTACCCAAGCAGGAATTGGACCCATGCATATACAGATGGATCAGCCAAAAATTCAATAGAGAATGGAGGAGGAGGAATTCTCCTAAATTTAAAAAATGGAGTGAAAAAAACACATTCAATGGCAACTGGAAAATTTTCAAGTAACTTCAAAGCGGAGGTAGAGGCTCTGAAAACTGCAGCAGAAATGCTCCTGATGGAGGAAAATAAAGAGAAGCAAATAGCTATCTTCACAGATGCAAAGTCAGCTGTCTCAATACTGAAGAGCAATAACAGCACAGAACTAACTGACCTAAGAGCAGCACTCCATGGTCTATGCCAGAAATCCAAAAAAGTTGTAATACAGTGGATCCCATCACATTGCAGTATACCTGGAAACGAAGAGGCTGACAGACTGGCAAAAGAGGGCGGACGACTACCACAGCCTGACATAGACATAACCTATAATGAGGCAAAGAGGTTGATAAAAAGCACTTATAGAACCAAATGGGAATCAGAGCATCCAGGCCATCAGAAGGATGATGCATATTACAAACTCGACCGAAGAGAACAAGTAGCAATCTTCAGACTCCGCACAGGACATAACAGGCTGAAATACCACTTGTTCAATAAACTAAAGATAGGAGATACCGATGAATGTAATTGTAGAACTGGAAAAATGACAGCAAAACATTTGCTGCAGGATTGCCCAACGTATGCAGAACAGAGAAAGATATTTTGGCCCACACCTGCTTCATTTGAGGACAAGCTCTATGGAGATATCAACAAGCTAAAGTTGACCGCAAATTACTTTAACTATATACAGGTTGACATTTAAAGGTGCATGAAGACCCAGAGGCATGAAATGGAATATTGCTTGGATAGCAAATCCATTATGTGGAAAGTCCAAATCGAAAGCTCGCTGTGTGGGCTTCATAAAAGGTGGAAAAGTGTCCTAGTGGCACGAAATGGAATATTGCTTGGATAGCAAATCCATTACGTGGAAAGTCCGAATCAAAAGCCCATTGTGTGGGCTTCAGAAAAGGTGGAAAAGTGTCCTAGTGGCATGAAATGGAATATTGCTTGGATAGCAAATCCATTACGTGGAAAGTCCGAATCAAAAGCCCACTGTGGGCTTCATAAAAGGTGGAAAAGTGTCCTAGTGGCACGAAATGGAATATTGCTTGGATAGCAAATCCATTACGTGGAAAGTCTGAATCAAAAGCCCACTGTGTGGGCTTCATAAAAGGTGGAAAAGTGTCCTAGTGGCACGAAATGGAATATTGCTTGGCTAGCAAATCCATTACATGGAAAGTCCGAATCGAAAGCTCACTGTGTGGATGTCATCTGCAGACTGCATACTTCTGGTTTCCGGAAGAACAGCCTATGGTGAACGGAAGGCCCAATATACGGAAGTGAGGCTAAGCAGCCATGTGCAGGACGTGACGATTCCTTGGGTGAGCCCAGTACCAGAGCGCTATGTATCGGCTCTGCAAGTATGGAAGCCTCCTTGGATGGCGGGGAATGCCCATGGTCTGCCCCTGCCTTCCCTTGAGGGCTGACCAGGATCTTTGGCTGTTCTATATGGACCAGCTGGGATGGGGGATAACACCACAACAGTGAGAGTCAAACGTCCTAAGAAACCCCCGGGAAGGTTAACCCGGTCAACAAATGCCCGCAGAAGTCGGATGTGTCGGCCTAACGGCGCAAGAACGCAGCTCTGCTGCAAACAGGCACAACGCAATCACATCCGAAAAAAAAACTCCGGATGAACGAAGAAGAAGAAGAAGAAGATCCACTGAAGATCAAATAACCTATATAGCTCAGGAAATAGAGGATGCCTTCCAAGAGAAAAAGCACACACTAGCAGTCTGGATAGATTTAGAAAAAGCATTTGATAAAGTATGGAAGGAAGGACTGAAAGTAAAACTGCAAAACATGCATGTTTGTGGAAAAATGTATAAATGGATCAGCCACTACCTTGAGAACAGAACTGCCAGGACAAAAGTACAAGGACAAACAAGCAAAATGATGCTGCTGGAGCAAGGTGTCCCCCAAGGAGGAGTTCTTTCACCAACATTATTCCTAGCATATATAAATGACATCACAGAAAATTTTCCAGCCAGAGTACACACATCCTCCTTTGCAGATGACCTAGCCATATGGACATCTGAAGAATATATTAGTACAGCTAACAGCAGAATACAGCAAGCCTTATTAGCGCTAGAGGACTGGTCAAAATCATGGCTAGTGAAGATAAGTGAGGAGAAAACAACATGCACAGTGTTCTCCCTCTCAAATAAAACTCAGCAACCTAAGCTGGTATTGAATGGAAAAATATTGCGCCATGAAGAAAATCCAAACTATTTAGGAGTCACCTTTGATCGTCGCCTGACATGGAAGACACAGGTTGAGAAAAATCGAACAAGAGCAAGGCAGAGAATGGCAATCATGAAAAAGCTTGCTGGTACAACGTGGGGAGCAGATGAGAAAGTTCTCAAGAAGTTATATACTGGACGGGTGAGGCCAGTACTGGAGTATGGCATTGCAGCTTGGGCAACAGCAGCTAAGTCAAACTTTAACAAAATAAGTAGAGTCCAAAACCAAGGAATGCGAATCATAACTGGAAGCCTGAAGACAACGCCTATTAATGAACTAGAAAAGATCACTTGTTTACAACCAATGCAGGATAGAAGAGATAGCAGAGCCCAGCAACAAGCAGAAAAATTTAGAAGATTGACAGACCACCCTATGTACAACAGATTTAATGGTTTTGGAAAGGGAAGACTGAAGCGTAGCAACTTTGTAGAAACTGCAAAACGAAGGATTAGGGCAGATCCTATACTTAACATATCAACAGTCAAGCCCATACACAATGCACACAACTTCCCAGCTTGGAGACAGCAGCAACTGCCTGAGATGATAGAAAACATTCCTGGTATTGAGAAAAAGAACACTCAGCATGAAACCGAAAGAAGAGAAATAACCCTAAACTACATAAAAGAACATTACCCAAGCAGGAATTGGACCCATGCATATACAGATGGATCAGCCAAAAATTCAATAGAGAATGGAGGAGGAGGAATTCTCCTAAATTTAAAAAATGGAGTGAAAAAAACACATTCAATGGCAACTGGAAAATTTTCAAGTAACTTCAAAGCGGAGGTAGAGGCTTTGAAAACTGCAGCAGAAATGCTCCTGATGGAGGAAAATAAAGAGAAGCAAATAGCTATCTTCACAGATGCAAAGTCAGCTGTCTCAATACTCAAGAGCAATAACAGCACAGAACTAACTGACCTAAGAGCAGCACTCCATGGTCTATGCCAGAAATCCAAAAAAGTTGTAATACAGTGGATCCCATCACATTGCAGTATACCTGGAAACGAAGAGGCTGACAGACTGGCAAAAGAGGGCGGACGACTACCACAGCCTGACATAGACATAACCTATAATGAGGCAAAGAGGTTGATAAAAAGCACTTATAGAACCAAATGGGAATCTGAGCATCCAGGCCATCAGAAGGATGATGCATATTACAAACTCGACCGAAGAGAACAAGTAGCAATCTTCAGACTCCGCACAGGACATAACAGGCTGAAATACCACTTGTTCAATAAACTAAAGATAGGAGATACTGATGAATGTAATTGTAGAACTGGAAAAATGACAGCAAAACATTTGCTGCAGGATTGCCCAACGTATGCAGAACAGAGAAAGATATTTTGGCCCACACCTGCTTCATTTGAGGACAAGCTCTATGGAGATATCAACAAGCTCAAGTTGACCGCAGCTTACTTTAACTACATACAGGTTGACATTTAAAGGTGCATGAAGACCCAGAGGCATGAAATGAAATATTGCTTGGATAGCAAATCCATTATGTGGAAAGTCCAAATCGAAAGCCCATTGTGTGGGCTTCATAAAAGGTGGAAAAGTGTCCTAGTGGCACGAAATGGAATATTGCTTGATAGCAAATCCATTACGTGGAAAGTCCGAATCAAAAGCCCATTGTGTGGGCTTCATAAAAGGTGGAAAAGTGTCCTAGTGGCATGAAATGGAATATTGCTTGGATAGCAAATCCATTACGTGGAAAGTCCGAATCGAAAGCTCACTGTGTGGATGTCATCTGCAGACTGCATACTTCTGGTTTCCGGAAGAACAGCCTATGGTGAACAGAAGGCCCAATATACGGAAGTGAGGCTAAGCAGCCATGTGCAGGACGTGACGATTCCTTGGGTGAGCCCAGTACCAGAGCGCTATGTATCGGCTCTGCAAGTATAGAAGCCTCCTTGGATGGCGGGGAATGCCCATGGTCTGCCCCTGCCTTCCCTTGAGGGCTGACCAGGATCTTTGGCTGTTCTATATGGACCAGCTGGGATGGGGGATAACACCACAACAGTGAGAGTCAAACGTCCTAAGAAACCCCCGGGAAGGTTAACCCGGTCAACAAATGCCCGCAGAAGTCGGATGTGTCGGCCTAACGGCGCAAGAACGCAGCTCTGCTGTAAACAGGCACAACGCAATCACATCCGAAAAAAACTCCGGATGAACGAAGAAGAAGAAGAAGAAGAAATACCTTGAGCTATCAACAAGTTGTAAACAACAAAAGTGCAGTGACTCATGTCTGGTTGTTCAGTCTAAAGAAATGTGATGAAAGAAATGTCTAAAAAAATCAGATGAACCCACCCCGACTTCTGAGGTAGTTGTAATTTACGTCCCCAAGTCAAGGACGAGAAGTCAACATGTTAGTCCAACTGTCAGGTGTAAGGGTTGAACCCGCTACATCGCCATCATCACACCAGAAGTTTAAGAGCGTGCGCTCATATCCATTCAGCCACACTGACCCCTAACTCCTTTTATGAAAATGTCTGAAAACTATAAACACAAAGTGGTATACTAATGATGAAGCCTGTGTCAAACCTTTAAAAAAATGGAAGCATTCGTACAACAAAATCTGTGTAAAACCTTGAAGAAATGGAAACATTTGTATCACTAAGTCTGATTAAAATCTTTAAATAATTGGAAGCAAAGTCCATGTCAAACCTTTAAAAAATTATAAACAAAGTCTATGTCAAACCCAAACCTTTAAAGAAAAGAAAATATACATACAACAAAGTCTGTGTCAAACCTTTAAAGACTTGGAGGCATACTTACGACGAAGTCTGTGTGAAACCAATTGCTCAAATACAGCACAGAAATTGATAAACTCCTCGCAGTCATCGTCCACATGTGTGTATAGGCAGGCATGGTCCAGCAGCGACTTCACAGAAATCCTGCACGCATGACAGACAGACAAAAAATGCAATTGATACATTTTCTAAAACACAACAAAAAGGTGTTTTTTTGGTGGGCGCTCGCTCGCTTTGAACTGAAGCGTAGTCCATACACACTACTTCTAGTAGCGCTGGACTGAATTTTGCCTGTGGATTAGCTTTCTCTATTAACAGTTTCCCTCGCAATAAGGCAAACCCACTCCAAATTCAGAGGTACTTGTAATTTACGCCCCCAAGTCAAGGACGAGAGGTCAACATTTTAGGGGTTGAACCCCTGACCTCAGAATCAGCACATCGGATGATTAAGAATGCGCATTCTTATCCATTCGCCCATGTTGACCCTAAAAGGCAAGAGGGTTGACTTCATTGCACCGGGTTTTATCCCATATGGTTCGGTCTCTTTATGCAGGGTGTCCTGCTGAAAGTGTCGCACAAAGCATGAACTCTGTAGCTCCAGCGACGACCCACAGGAGTCTCCGAGAAAAATGAACTCGTGAACTGAGTAATGTAGCCAGAATCAATCCACAACCTTCGGAAAACACGAGGCAGGTGGTGCAACCACCTCGTCATGGAGACTCGTGACACACACACACAAGGAATTCTAAATTAGTGCCGTGACCAGCAGTGTTTTCTATGCCAAGAAAATTGTTTTCTTTCATTCATCGATGTGTAAATAACTGTGAAGTGAATAATTCTCAGGTTACAGTATTATGTTATTGACTGAACTCAGGAAGTCTCCGAGATAAAGGGTTATCTTGCCTGCCTCACTCCGAAGGTTGTGTGTTCGAATCTGGCCCATATCGCTTGGCTCATGTGTGCAATTTTCTCGGAGACTTCTGAAGTGGGCACTGAAGCTACAGAGTTCATGCTTTGTGTGATGCTTTTGCCAGGCTGCTCTGTGGAAAGAGACCATGCTTTTGCCAGGCAGCCTTTTGGAAAGAGACCATGCTGTCATCAGGCAGCCCTGTGGAAAGGGACCATGCTCTTTCCAGGCCGCCCTGTGGAAAGAGACCATGCTTTCACCAGGCGGCCCTGTGAAAAGAGACCATGCTTTCGCAGGCCACCCTGTGGAAAGAGACCATACTTTTACCAGGCAGCACTGTAGAAAGAGACCATACAGGATCAAACCCGGTGCAATGAAGTTGAACCTCTTGCCTTTTCAACTCTTGTGTTTCCCATTGAACTTATTGTCCGAGATGTTAACTCATGCATGACGTGAAGAGTCACAAGACTTGAAGAGTCTGTTGCGGGTGCGAGAAGTGTTCAGATCACCAAATATTTGCAGCCCTGAGTGCATGGACAGATGGGTGGTCAATCTCGCCCTCCCATAGTGAGCGATGAGAGCTGGCATCAAACCCTGGCCTGCCAGCTACTGTCAGTGTTATGTTCAAGGTACTTATCTAACATGAAATATGTCAGAAACATGACAATTTTGTGTGGGGGGAAATGAATAAGCCTGACAAGACAAGAAGCACAGGTCAGGAAGTGTATGCTGAACAAGGGGGAGAAAAGGAGGTGGAAAAAAAGGGTGGAATGGCCACAGGATAACTTAGGAAAGGGTTGAAACACACAGCAATATCTACAGAGAACACTAAAAGATGGGTGAAGATGGGATGAAAAGGTCAGGACAAAAAGTGAAAGGTACAAGGAGAAACAATCAATAATAGAAAAGTGTGTGTGTGTGTGTGTGTGTGGGGGGGGGGGGGGGGGCGTGCATATGCATGCGTGTATGTGTGTGTGAAATATATAGACAGAGAAAGGAAAAGATACAGGGAGGAGGGAAGAGTAGAAGACAAACAGAGAAAAGAACAGACACATGAGGAAGGAGAGAGAGAGAGAGAGAGAGAGAGAGAGAGAGAGAGAGAGAGAGAGAGAGAGAGAAGAGAAAGAGAGAGAGAGAGAGAGAGAGAGAGAGAGAGAGAGAGAGAGAGAGAGAGAGAGAGAGAGAGAGAGAGAGAGAGAGGATAGAAAAGTGTCATGTTTTACAGAGGTGAGAAAGAAGGATGAGGAACACATAATGAAAACAATGGAACAGATTCTAATATTTAAATGAAACGGTATTATATGTTAAGGAAATGGAGAGTGAGGCATGCCATGTGGAGCATTATGTGACTGTCAATTGTCATATAGTATCTTTTAGTAGTCAAGCTAGCTTTGGTAGCAATGACCTAAATATGTATGACACACCACACCGGTCAGCATTACTGAAATGTAAATACTGGTCTCTTGGCACTGCAACCCCTCAGTTTCATAAAGCTGACCATTTCTATTTCCGGTGTTTTCTACACATTTATTTATGGCACTGAACAATGGATACTGAGCGCTAATAGATTTACCCTAAGTTCTACAATGTTGACTCTAACAATCAACCCAATAAATCAACTTAATGTTGACTTAATCAACCCAATATATCAACCTAATTTCTCTGAGTGATAAGGGAAAACATTTCTGGTTAAGTAAACATTGTTACTGCAATATACAGAATGCGTTTTGTTTACCAACTACACTTTCGCTAACAGTAAAAGTCTGAAAGATGTTATCTTATCACATCTGCTCAAGAGTTATCTTCATCACTGCTACAGTTATATTCACAGGCCAACAAAGTTATCATTGGGGTTACAACAGTGTAAACAGTCCTTGAACTAACTGACCTTCTTTGTCTTAAATGTGTGCTGATTCCACTAAGTCTATTTACTGTCTCACACCATGGTAATATGCATTGTGTATGTTCACAGCATTCATTTGACAATGTTTTTTTTAATGTGAATATAATATGCACAATAGATAATTGATGTACGAAAGATGAGTAGTTGAAAAGGCCGAATGTAAGATTGGCCTGTGTGCAAAATTGGGGACACTTTGAAAATAAAGTTGTTCGTTACTCAGCTCTTGATACTGGAAGGCCCCGGTTAATGTTGGGGTTACGTTCTTTGAAAATGCGACTTTACGTGAAATGACTTATAACGAAACACTATACAGGCGTATACACAGGTGATGACCTTATGGAGGAACGTAGCGACGTAAGGTGAAGTTATGTCACATTGTGACAATGCTGTTATAGCGAAATGACGTAAACCGAAGCGATGTATAGCGGGGCCTTCCAGTACACTGGAATCTGTCCAGTTCTATCCCAAAGGACTGAATTGGTGACTCGGTCATACCATCTTAGCCATTCTATACTATGCAGGCACAAGTTAATAAATATTTGTAGTTTACTAATTATTGTGTGCCGGTCTCCACGGCTAAAGGCTTGTGGATGCGATTTGTGAGCTGCTTACCTGCGTTCAAAACACAGCTGCGACCGATTTGGCAGCAGACCGCGTCGCTCTGAGTCTTAACGTGTTGGTATGGGAGCTGGTCGTTCAGAAAGCAATGGCAAACTTCTGAACATAAAACTTGCTAAGACATCAATAACAGCAGAAAAATACTGGTTTTGACAGCAATGTCCTGTAAATAAGATATGCAAAAAAAAATATTGTTTAGTCGAACTCCATGTTTCTTTTTCCTACAGCAATACTGACGCAGACACTCAAAACTTTAAGGAAAGGGCAAACGGGCATATAATCAGACTTATACTGATACGATTATAGTTGTGCGCTCATGTGGATGATAGACATGGCCAATGAAGACACCTTATTTTAGGAGTGCCTAGTTGGTCATGCGTCTAAGTAAACTTGTTCCTGCAGCAAGGCGCCATCATTATTTGGAGGTGACAGGTTCAAATCCTGATGGTAACTGCAGCTTTCAATGTTTCTGTTGTCTAGGGAGTCCTCTAGTCTCTAATTCTGATCCTTACTTCTATGTGCACCAAATAATACACATGTATTTATTTATGAACTATCTCGGGAGTCTCTGTGGTGAAGTGGTCAAGCCATTTGACTCGGTCTCCGAAGGTTGTGGGTTCCATTCCGGGCTGCGTCTTTTGGTTCACGAGTGATATTTTTCAAAGACTCCTGTGGGTCGTCGCTAGAGCCACGGAGTTCGTGCTTTGTGCGATGCTTTCCACGCTGCGGAAAGAGACCGAGCCATATGGGATAAAACCCGGTGCAATGAAGTCAACCCTGTCAACTTTTAAATGACTTCTTTTTCTTTTTTTTTATGAACTATCTTAGCGGCTGGCTGAGTGACTAGAACGCCAGACTCTCCTTCGGGAGACCCGGGTTCGATCCCTCGGTAAGGTGTCGGATTTTTTTTCTGTTGGGGGAAAAAAGAAAATCCTAACCTGCACAGTTCGCGGCGACTGCACTAGCCAGGCGGCCTTAATTCCTCAGGCTCAAAGACCCCTCTGCCATACACCGCAAGGTACTATATTGGCAGTAAATGACAGTTTCACAGCTAGTGGTCTTAAAGGGTTCCCCAAATGATATTTACTGGTAACATTAATATTGGGACTCTTCGCTGGCTGTTGAAGATGAGGACAGAGCACGTGTGGGAATGTCCCAAGTGCTGCGATGTTGGTTATTGACTCAACTCAACTCAATTCAACAGCAATACTGATTTAATATTAGAGTTAAACACTCTAAGTTTGTACCAGTTCTAATTTCTTCTAATGTTTACAGCTTTTGTAGTGCTATGAAAGCTTCTCCTGCTTTCTGGATTCCTATTTCAACATGTGTGTCTGTTCCTCCAACTTCGTCGACACTGCTACCTAAAGAGGCGTATGATTTCACCACGGAAGATCCAGTTATTATTTGCTTGATTTATTCTCGTGATCTTTGCCTTTCCTCTATGAGATTTTAGCCCTAGTTGTTGTGACCTCCCCTCATATGTATTTACTTATCTTGATCTGATTTTGTGTGTGGGACAGGCGGGCAATGTCATTGGCAAAGTCCAGATCATCAGACAGTCCTGCCAGAGTCTGCTAAATGCCATTTCAGGTGTTAGTTGTTGTCTTCATAATTCAGTCTATGATCAGTATGAATAAACTCAGCTTACTAAAGGCATCCCTTTCTCACCCCAGCACTTTTTTAAAATGTACGTTAGCTTTCCGTAATGACAAACTCTTTATTTTATGTCTTCATATGTTTCCCTTATTGAGCTAATAATTTTTTGTGGAATTTCCATAGTACCTCACCAATTTCCATAGTACCTCACCAATTTCCATAGTACTTCACCAATTTCCATAGTACTTCACCAATTTCCATGGTACTTCACCAATTTCCATAGCACTTCACCAATTTCCATAGTACCTCACCAATTTCCATAGTACTTCACCAATTTCCATAGTACTTCACCAATTTCCATAGTACTTCACCAATTTCCATAGTACCTCACCAATTTCCATAGTACCTCACCAATTTCCATAGTACTTTACCAATTTCCATAGTACTTCACCAATTTCCATAGTACCTCACCAATTTCAAAAGAAATTTCCTACCCTTGCTGTTAAAGGCCATTTTTAAGTTTGCAAAATCTCTTAAACTTCCGGTACGGTGACTGACTTCTTGTTCTGAAAACAATGGTAAACTGCAGAAGGTAAAACTGTTTAGAAACTCAAATCTGGGGTTGAGTTTTATCACAACATCATGCAAAGGACATGCAATAAAACATGAAAAAAAACAAACAAAAAAACATTAAATCAAAATATATTTATATATAGGTACACTGGTAGCCATGAGCAGAACAAACAGGCTTGTCTAGAATGCAAGGATGATACCCCAATAGATAACCAACTAACTAACCTAGTTATTAATATTGATGATACCCCAATAGATAACCAACTAACTAACCTAGTTATTAATATTGATAATACCCCAACAGATAACCAACTAACTAACCTAGTTATTAATATTGATGATACCCCAATAGATAACCAACTAACTAACCTAGTTATTAATATTGATAATACCCCAATAGATAACCAACTAACTAACCTAGTTATTAATATTGATGATACCCCAATAGATAACCAATTAACTAACCTAGTTATTAATATTGATAATACCTCAATAGATAACCAACTAACCTAGTTATTAATATTGATGATACCCCAATAGATAACCAACTAACTAACCTAGTTATTAATATTGATGATACCCCAATAGATAACCAATTAACTAACCTAGTTATTAATATTGATGATACCCCAATAGATAACCAACTAACTAACTTAGTTATTAATATTGATGATACCCCAATAGATAACCAACTAACTAACCTAGTTATTAATATTGATGATACCCCAATAGATAACCAACTAACTAACCTAATTATTAATATTGATGATACCCCAATAGATAACCAACTAACTAACCTAGTTATTAATATTGATGATACCCCAAAATATAACCAACTAACTAACCTAGTTATTAATATTGATGATACCCCAACAGATAACCAACTAACTAACCTAGTTATTAATATTGATGATACCCCAACAGATAACCAACTAACTAACCTAGTTATTAATATTGATGATACCCCAATAGATAACCAACTAACTAACCTAGTTATTAATATTGATGATACCCCAATAGATAACCAATTAACTAACCTAGTTATTACCTACTGGATGATACCTCCAATAGATACCAACTAACTAACCTTAATTATTAATATTGATTGATACCCCATTAAGATAACCAAACTAACTAACCCTAGTTATTATATTGATGATACCCCAGTATGATACCACCTAACTAACCTAGTATATTTAATATTGATGATACCCCAATAGATAACCAAAACTAACTAACCTAATTATTAATATTGGATGATACCCCATAGATAACCAACTAAACTAACCTAGTTATTAATATTGATGATACCCCAAAATATAACCAACTCAACTACCTAGTTTATTACTATTGATGATACCCACAAAAGACTAACCAACTAACTAAACCTAGTTATTCATATTGATGATACACCAACAGATAACCAAACTAATAACGAGTATTAATATTGATGATTACCCAAGATAACAACTAACTAACCCTTAGTTATTAATATTGATGATACCCCAATAGATATAACAACTAACTAAACTAGTTATTAATATTGATGATAACCCCAATAGATAACCAATTAACTAACCTAGTTATTATATTGATGATACCCCAATAGATAACCAAATAACTAACCTAGTTATTAATATTGATGATACCCCAATAGATGAACAACTAACTAACCTCGTATTAATATTGGATGATACCCCAATAAGATAACCAACTAACTAACCTAAGTTATTAATATGGATGAATACCCCAATAGATAACCAACTAACTAACCTAGTTATGAATAGTGATGATACCCCAATAGATAACCAACTACCTAACCTAGTTATTAATATTGATGATACCCATAGATAACCAACTAACAACCTAGTTTATTAATATTGATGATACCCAATAGATTAACCAACTAACTAACCTAGTTATTAATATTGATGATACCCCAATAGATAACCAACTAACTAACCTAATTATTAATTATTGATGATACCCCAATAGATAACCAACTAACTAACCTAGTTATTAATATTGATGATACCCAAAATATAACCAACTAACTAACCTAGTTATTAATATTGATGATACCCCAACAGATAACAACTAACTAACCTAGTTATTAATATTGATGATACCCCAACAGATAACCAACTAACTAACCTAGTTATTAATATTGATGATACCCAATAGATAACCAACTAACTAACTTAGTTATTAATATTGATGATACCCCAATAGATAACCAATAACTAACCTAGTTATTAATATGATGATACCCCAATAGATAACCAACTAACTAACCTAATTATTAATATTGATGATACCCAATAGATAACCAACTAACTAACCTAGTTATTAATATTGATGATACCCCAAAAATAACCAACTAACTAACCTAGTTATTAATATTGATGATACCCCAACAGATAACCAACTAACTAACCTATTATTAATATTGATGATACCCCAAAATAACCAACTAATAACCTAGTTATTAATATTGATGATACCCCAACAGATAACCAACTAACTAACCTAGTTATTAATATTGATGATACCCCAATAGATAACCAACTAACTAACCTAGTTATTAATATCGATAATCCCCCAATAGATAACCAAAAAAACTAACCTAGTTATTAATTTTGATGATCCCCCAATAGATAACCAATTAACTAACCTAGTTATTAATATTGATGATACCCCAATAGATAACCAATTAACTAACCTAGTTATTAATATTGATAATACCCCAATAGATAACCAACTAACCTAGTTATTAATATTGATGATACCCCAATAGATAACCAACTAACTAACCTAGTTATTAATATTGATGATACCCCATTAGATAACCAACTAACTAACCTAGTTATTAATATTGATGATACCCCAATAGATAACCAACTAACTAACCTAGTTATTAATATTGATGATACCCCAAAATATAACCAACTAACTAACCTAGTTATTAATATTGATGATACCCCAACAGATAACCAACTGATTATGTGGTTGCTTCGGGATTTGAAATTTAAATATTGAGCACAACCCACTACTGGCAACGCCGATCACATTCTGGTATGAACCTAAGGCCTATCCACGTCAATATGAGCCAAAATATAACCAACTAACTAACCTAGTTATTAATATTGATGATACCCCAACAGATAATCAATTGATTATGTGGTTGCTTCGGGATTTGAAATTTAAATATTGAGCACAACCCATTACTGGCAACGCAGGATTTAGGAGGCCTGGTGTTCCTTGCCAGTGAGAAGTCCTGATCGTTCGGGTCCCATCGATTGACGGACGTCGGTCGCGGCGATTAAGCAATCTTGAGCATAGCCTACGATGGGTAGCGTTGTGATGTTCTGTTGTGATAATTTGGTGTGTCCAGTGTGTGCCGCGTGGTTACACACCTGCTTCACACGCGTGATCCGGGACTGTTTCCGGATCCGGTCAGGGATATGCACTACTGAAGAGCTCAAATGAGGGCGAAACTCGAGCATAGTGCTTCCATATTGACGTGGATAGGCCTTAGGTTCATACCAGAATGTGATCGGCGTTGCCAGTAGTGGGTTGTGCTCAATATTTAGATAACCAACTAACTAACCTAGTTATTAATATTGATGATACCCCAATAGATAACCAACTAACTAACCTAGTTATTAATATTGATGATACCCCAAAATATAACCAACTAACTAACCTAGTTATTAATATTGATGATACCCCAATAGATAACCAACTAACTAACCTAGTTATTAATATTGATGATACCCCAAATATAACCAACTAACTAACCTAGTTATTAATATTGATGATACCCCAACAGATAACCAACTAAACTAACCTAGTTATTAATATTGATGATACCCCAAAATATAACCAACTAACTAACCTAGTTATTAATATTGATGATACCCCAATAGATAACCAACTAACTAACCTAGTTATTAATATTGATGATACCCCAAAATATAACCAACTAACTAACCTAGTTATTAATATTGATGATACCCCAATAGATAACCAACTAACTAACCTAGTTATTAATATTGATGATACCCCAAAATATAACACCAACTAACTAACCTAGTATTAATATTGATGATACCCCAACAGATAACCAACTAACTAACCTAGTTATTAATATTGATGATACCCCAATAGATAACCAATTAACTAACCTAGTTATTAATATTGATGATACCCCAATAGATAACCAACTAACCTAGTTATTAATATTTATGATACCCCAATAGATAACCAACTAACTAACCTAGTTATTAATATTGATGATACCCCAATAGATAACCAATTAACTAACCTAGTTATTAATATTGATAATACCCCAATAGATAACCAACTAACCTAGTTATTAATATTGATGATACCCCAATAGATAACCAACTAACTAACCTAGTTATTAATATTGATGATACCCCATTAGATAACCAACTAACTAACCTAGTTATTAATATTGATGATACCCCAATAGATAACCAACTAACTAACCTAGTTATTAATATTGATGATACCCCATTAGATAACCAACTAACTAACCTAGTTATTAATATTGATGATACCCCAATAGATAACCAACTAAACTAACCTAGTTATTAATATTGATGATGCCCCAACAGATAACCAACTAACCTAACCTAGTTATTAATATTGATGATACCCCAATAGATAACCAACTAACTAACCTAGTTATTAATATTGATGATACCCCAATAGATAACCAACTAACTAACCTAGTTATTAATATTGATGATACCCCAATAGATAACCAACTAACTAACCTAGTTATTAATATTGATGATACCCCAATAGATAACCAATTAACTAACCTAGTTATTAATATTGATGATACCCCAATAGATAACCAACTAACCTAGTTATTAATATTTATGATACCCCAATAGATAACCAACTAACTAATCTAGTTAATAATATTGATGATACCCCAATAGATAACCAATTAACTAACCTAGTTATTAATATTGATGATACCCCAATAGATAACCAACTAACTAACTTAGTTATTAATATTGATGATACCCCAATAGATAACCAACTAACTAACCTAGTTATTAATATTGATGATACCCCAATAGATAACCAACTAACTAACCTAGTTATTAATATTGATGATACCCCAATAGATAACCAACTAACTAACCTAATTATTAATATTGATGATACCCCATTAGATAACCAACTAACTAACCTAGTTATTAATATTGATGATACCCCAATAGATAACCAACTAACTAACCTAGTTATTAATATTGATGATGCCCCAACAGATAACCAACTAACTAACCTAGTTATTAATATTGATGATACCCCAATAGATAACCAACTAACTAACCTAGTTATTAATATTGATGATACCCCAATAGATAACCAACTAACTAACCTAGTTATTAATATTGATGATACCCCAATAGATAACCAACTAACTAACCTAGTTATTAATATTGATGATACCCCAATAGATAACCAACTAACTAACCTAGTTATTAATATTGATGATACCCCATTAGATAACCAACTAACTAACCTAGTTATTAATATTGATGATACCCCAATAGATAACCAACTAACTAAGCTAGCTATTAATATTGATGATACCCCAACAGATAACCAACTAACTAACCTAGTTATTAATATTGATAATACCCCATTAGATAACCAACTAACTAACCTAGTTATTAATATTGATGATACCCCATTAGATAACCAACTAACTAACGTAGTTATTAATATTGATGATACCCCATTAGATAACCAACTAACTAACCTAGTTATTAATATTGATGATACCCCAATAGATAACCAACTAACTAACCTAGTTATTAATATTGATGATACCCCAACAGATAACCAACTAACTAACCTAGTTATTAATATTGATGATACCCCAACAGATAACCAACTAACTAACCTAGTTATTAATATTGATGATACCCCAACAGATAACCAACTAACTAACCTAGTTATTAATATTGATGATACCCCAATAGATAACCAACTAACTAACCTAGTTATTAATATTGATGATACCCCAACAGATAACCACTAACTAACCTAGTTATTAATACTGATATATAGAGAAGATAAGAGAAGAAACTTGAGTTAGAAAGGAGATGTCACTACTGCCTGGCAAGAGTCTAGCAGCCTACACATATTGACAGCCATGAACTTTCTCAGAAATGAACAATATATGGATTAATGTGACAGCCATCTCTGGCTGCTGTGTGGGCAAGTTAGTACACTTGACTCGCAGTGTGAAAATTTATTGTTGTTTGATTTTTGTTGTTTATTTGTTGATGTTTATTTGTGAACCCTCTGCAATACTGTAAGTTTTAACTATTAACCTACATGCAATCAAGTCGTCTAAGTGCCACAATGAGCTGGCATCTATCGGAGTTAAGTTTGTGTAGAGAACTGTAGAGACTGTCCTCCCATCCCATTACCTAAGTACCATCACTGTGGGGGATGTGTTGTAGAGGTTCCCTCCCCTCTTCAAACTGTGAAACCAGCAGAGGTCCCCTCCCCTCTTCAAACTGTGAAACCAGCAGAGATCCCTCCCCTCTTCAAACTGTGAAACCAGCAGAGATCCCTCCCCTCTTCAAACTGTGAAACCAGCAGAGGTCCACTCCCCTCTTCAAATTGTGAAACCAGCAGAGGTCCCTCCCCTCTTCAAACTGTGAAACCAGCAGAGGTCCCTCCCCTCTTCAAACTGTGAAACCAGCAGAGGTCCCCTCCCCTCTTCAAACTGTGAAACCAGCAGAGGTCCCCTCACCTCTTCAAACTGTGAAACCAGCAGAGGTCCCTCCCCTCTTCAAACTGTGAAACCAGCAGAGGTCCCTCCCCTCTTCAAACTGTGAAACCAGCAGAGGTCCCCTCCCCTCTTCAAACTGTGAAACCAGCAGAGGTCCCCTCCCCTCTTCAAACTGTGAAACCAGCAGAGGTCCCCTCCCCTCTTCAAACTGTGAAACCAGCAGATTATGCAACACAGGCACAACAGCGTCACACCAGGATGTGACCAGGGCACGGTTCGGCACACCATATTCTCGATTTTGTCTTCTGATTTGCCATTTGATGATATTATACTTCCCAAGTACTTGTTGTTTTCTCCGATGTTGTCTTATTGCATTTATTCTCAATCTCATCTTCTGATTTGCCATTTGATGATATTATACTTCCTAAGTACTTATTGTTTTCTCTGATGTTGCCTTATTGCATTTATTCTCGACCTCATCTTCTGATTTGTCATTTGATGACATTATATTTCCTAAGTACTTATTGTTTTCTCTGATGTTGACTTATTGCATTTATTCTCGACCTCGTCTTCTGATTTGTCATTTGATGACATTATATTTCCTAAGTACTTATTGTTTTCTAGGATGTTGCCTCATTGCATTTATTCTTGATCTCATCTTCTGATTTGTCATTTGATGACATTATATTTCCTAAGTACTTATTGTTTTCTCTGATGTTGACTTATTGCATTTATTCTCGACCTCGTCTTCTGATTTGTCATTTGATGACATTATATTTCCTAAGTACTTATTGTTTTCTAGGATGTTGCCTCATTGCATTTATTCTTGATCTCATCTTCTGATTTGCAATTTGATGATATTATACCTCCTAAGTACTTGAAGCTCTTTACTTGTTTCTGGGGGTGTTCTTTTAGGTGTATCTTTGTTGTATTTTATTCTTCTTCACACGGTTTAGATATTTCACTCTCACCAGAAACCAACCCATTGCTGAGAGGGATTCTCATGTGTATAAATCTGATATATTTTAATGGCCTCACAAGTTACTCAATGTTCCACAAGAGCGACACTTGGTGGGTAAAAGTTCCTGACATGTCCTTTAAAGGATGTCGCAATCAACCCCAGGGTATGTTGGCTGTTTGTTATATACTGGGCAATTTTGTGTTCAGTAGTTTGCCATTGCTGTTTCAACGGCCAATGCTCATTGTGAAAGTCAAAGCAAAGTGATCTGTTCGCAAACTGCCTGTTACGGACTACGAACCAGACACATCAGGATTGTGACGGACTATGAACCAGGCACATCAGGATTGTGACGGACTACAAACCAGGTCCGTGAGGATTGTGATATTGTGGTTACTGTACTCGAACTGATGTGCATCTGCACAAGGATGTATATTTGGGCGAGGATGTGTATTTGAGCAAGGATGTCTTTCCCCCTCTAATCACTACTTCCTTATACAATACACCATTAGTATTCCTATAATAACATTAAATAGTTTTTTGTAATATGATAGCATTACTTAACAATTTTAATATTAATTCAATACATAAATGGTAATTATGATGCAAAATGGTATGTAGGTTTTTTTTTTTTAAATACTACGAAACTAATGAGAAGCAAGATTGCATTATTATAACTCAAATGTAAACAATGACTTCAATGAGTAATTAATATTTTCTCTGCTAACATACACTATGATACTTACTATGGCAGTTGCAGTACAAACAACATAATGTTGCATACAGAAAACATAATGTTGCATTACAAAGTACTGAGTAGTTCAGACACTGTGAGGACTAATGTTGCATTACAGTATGATTAGTAATACTATAGTAATTAACATATGTTGCATTACAACAGACACCATATTGTTGCATATAGACAACATATTATATATTATATGTCATATTGAGATATTGTTGCAGCAGTTGGCCTGGACATTGTAACATAACAATAATAATTAAATAATGCATAAATAACATTAACATCATCATTACCGAAGAGTACGTTACACCAACATCTTGACCAAGTCAACTGTCAACGCCTGACCTAATCCCGTTTTGTTTTGTTTGAGTCTACCTACCTGCACATAGCCGCCAAGTTATCCCTTTGTACATTAATCTGCCGCCTGGACAGCATCATTCACGATAACTCCTCAAAGGCTGTAGCTTGACTGCAACAATAACCAAACAGAAGGAAAGAGACACCACTACAAGAGACAACCTGCACCACCACCAGACGACACTGTTGATGAACCGTCTTCGACCGGGACATTTATTATGTTGACTTGCTCCCAGCTCTGTGAGGCCAGCTTATAAATAGACGCCCCGTGTTCACACGGCCTGGCCTGGCCCTGCCAACACATGTCTACTGCTAGTTAAGTTATCAATCCGGGCCTGGCGGTACATGCAAGTAGTGGTTGCTGTCGCGTTCTAGAAATAAGACAGTTGCATATTTATTAGTTACAGGACATCGCAGTTAACCCCAGCATTTTTAGCTGTTTGTGATTTCTATGCAAGTTTACGTTAAGTAGTTTGCCAATGATTTCTGAACGACCGAGGCTCATATTATTATTATTATTATTATTATTATTATTATTATTATTATTATTATTATTATTATTATTATTATTATAAATGGTATGACAACCAGCCGGCAGCTGTGTGTGGAAGGCGGTATGTGGGATTGCTAAATTGTGTTCGTAACTCCTTGGCCGCAACGCCGGCTTTGAAATAAGATCCGTTCTTAATAATAGTCTTGGGTTGGGTTGGGTTGGGTGGGTTGGGTTAAATTGGGTTGGGTTTGGTTGAATTGGGTAGGGTTGGGGCGGGTTGAGATGAGATGGGTTGAGTTGGTCTGAATTGAGTTGAGTAGAGTTGGGTTGAGTAGAGTTGAGTTGGGTTGGATTGGGTTGTGCTGTGTTGAGTTGGGTTGAATTGAATAGAATAGAGTTGAGTTGGGTTCGGTTGAGTTGAGTTGAGTTGGGTTGAGTTGGTTGATTTTTTTTTGATTTGATTTGGACTAAGTTGAGCTGGGTTGAGTCAAGAACAGAAATTATTTGTTGGGAAACTCCACATAGGGAGGCTCCGAGGCTCCGTGGTGAAGTGATCAAGCCGTCTGGCTCGGGCTCCGAAGGTTGTGGGTTCGATTCCGGGCCGCGTCCTTCAGTACACGAGTTCACTTTTTTCGAAGACTCCTGAGGGTCGTCGCTGGAGCTACTGAGTTCGTGTTTTGTGCGACGCTTTCCACGCTGCGGAAAGAGACTGAGAATTATGGGATAAAAACCCGGTGCAATGAAGTCGACCCTGTCGACTTTTAAGAGACTTTTTTAAGCGACAGACATCACTGCACTCCGGACATTCCCACATGCGTTCCGTCCTCATCTTCAACAGCACGTAAAGAGTCCCAATGCTAATTATTTTATGTTTTAGTCTGTTACCTACGGATCTCAAGCAGGTATCTACCGACTTAGGACTGAACATTCTTAAGACGGCACGAGCTACCTGTCATACGCTGTATATATAAGAGTTTTTTCTTCGTATATCCTATTTACAGGACATTGCAGTCAACATCAGCATTCTTCAGCAAGTTCTACGTTCAGTAGTTTGCCATTGCTTTCTGAACGACCGGCTCACATACCTCGGCGAATAACCAGCGCGACGCGATCCGCTGTCGAATCTCGCGCAGCTGTGTTTCGTACGTGAGTATACGGGATTTCGAACAACGTCCTTAACATCTTCGACAGGGAGGCCGGCCTATATAAGAGTAGCAAGGTCTAATTCACGTTAGTATCACAGCCGCAGGTTTCTGAGATAAGTAGCAATTATTGTTTTTTCTTCAAATGTTCATTTTCACTTAATTGTTATAATTTTAAAAAAAAATCTTTTTATGCTTATCATCCCGTTCTTATGCTGTAATGTAGTCACTGGAGGGTTCTCTCCGTGATATATTGACATTGTGTTTCGTGCATGTATTTGTTTGCTGATGAAGACTAGTCACCGCAACGTCATTGTATTGTTCGTAATTCTATTCTGTAAAGCTGCATTACTTTGTGTTATTTTATACTGTCTAAATGTCCACAGCTGTACTGCAGTTCCACTAAGTTCATTCATATTTTACCAAGGCTAATGATACCCGTAGCAATCTGATTATGTCTCGGCCTGGCCTTTACTCGGAGTCCCGAATGTCGTCCAGATCCCCTGGTCACTCCCTGCAGCACCAGTCGCCCCAGGCGTGGTGATCTACCAGTTCTTCTAATAAAACCCTAGTATAACAGCCAGTCCCCTATTGGTAGACCAGTATATTCCACATAACTAATAACAAGTGCCACACCATTCTTTAATATTACTGAGTCGTGTAGTATTGATGTTTGCATTTTGCCCATGCCTTTATAATGACTAATGTATATAATTTATATTGTTGCTGTTCTCTGTTAGCCTTGAATGATGTGTGAATGAAATAATGTATGAAAGAGAGTGATAGAAGGGCAGAATGTTAGACACACCTGCGTGCCCAATTCTTAACCCTTTAAAAATAAAGTATGTTCGTTCGTTCGTTCGTTCGTTCGTTCGTTCGTTCGCTCGTTCGTTCTGCACTATACTCATAATTCCAAAGAACCGCGATCACATCTGCCTTAATATGCACCAGCACCGCACCAAGCGGTGCAGACCCGTTCTCAATATTATTAAGTTATCTGCATGAGCAAACTAATCCTCCCCACGACTCTTGACGGCAGAAGTGGATGATGATGATGATGATGATGATGATGATGATGATGATGATGATGATGATGATGATCTGCATTTTCTTTACAGGACGTCACAATTAACGCCAGTATTTATTGGCCCTTTGTGATGTACTGCACAATGTTAGTTCAGTAGGTCGCCATTGCTCAGTAGCGTTGTAGTTGTGATATGATTAGTGCAGACGGGTTGTTTGTAAGCAAGACATATTAAAATAATGTTTAAACACATAAGTCTGAAATAATATGTTGCACGTTTTATGGCCTGGCGTATTTCGTTGCATCTCGTCAGGTGCATACAGCAAAGTTATATATCATATGAAATGAATACATTAATAATACTTGAGCTGAAACAATTACAACATATAGTCGCAGTTATTGTTCCAATGTGGGACATTTGTTATCTCCACGGTAATTTCAAATTTATCACGAACTCTTTTGGTGTCTTAACTCCAGAGAACTGGGAATGCGACTGAACAAAACCAGAATTGAGTGGAATCTTTCCAGGCCGTGAGGGTCGTCGCTATCACCACCTAGAGAGTTTGCACAGGATGAATACCGTTCATCATCATCATGTGCCATGTTGATAAGCGTGGACGGTCATGTTTCGCCATCTTACACGATCACCAGTGGATCAGCTCAGTGTTCGTGACCCGACCATACCATGTGGATAAGCCATCCAGATATTTACTTCTTTGCCTTCCCCTTGTTCTTTTCCCCTCAGTCTTGCCATTTGTCAGCAAGTTCTTCAGTTTATTTCTCCTCATAACGTGCTAAAAATTTTGACTGTCTACGTCTAATTTCTCTAATCAGTTCACGATTTTCATTTGTTTCTTGTAGGACTCGCTCATTGGTTTTTCTGTCAGTCCATGGTATTCTTTGAAATTTTCTCAGAAACCCCATTTCCACTGACATTAGATGCTTCTCAGCTTGTCTGCTCATTGTCCACGTTTCTCATCCATACAAAAGTACAGGTTCTGTGTAGCACTTCAACACTCTTTTTTCTAACCGCAGTCGACACCTTTGTATTGGTCAGTATGTTTTCCACCTGGTAAAAAGCTACATTATCATTATCGTTTATCATCAAGTGCTCTGCCAGGTGGCGTAAGCGTTCATGTCTCTCCACATATCTCAATCTCTGGTGGTGATATTCCTCCATGCCACCGTCTCAGTCCATCCAGCATCATTTCTCTTTGTCTGCCTCTTCATCTCTTTCCCTTGATCTTTCCGGTCAGCACAATGTTCTCCAATAAATAAAAAACAAATGTGTTGCGTATCCCTTACGGGACGTTGCAGTCAACACCAGCATTTTCCAGCTGCTGTTGATGTGCCAGGCAAGTGTTACGTTCAGTAGTTTGCCATTGCTTTCTGAACGACCGGCTCACATACCAGCACGTTATAACACACCGCGACACGGTCTAAAAAATCAGTTGCATGTCCTTCACAGGACGTAGCAGTCAACCCCAGCATTTTCGCTGTTCGTGATTCCTGGTCAAATTTTACGATCAGTAGTTTGCCATTGCTTTCTGAACGACCGGCACCTAAACCTTTTTCGAACAAAACCAGCACAGCTGTGTTTCGAACCCGGGTATACGGGCTCACAAATCGCGTTCGCAAGCCCTTAGCCACGCAGACTGGCTCCAATGCTCTCTTCTAATCACATGACTATAGATAGCTGTTTGTCTCATTCTTATTGTTCAAAATAGTCTTCTAGTTTAATTAGCTTCTTTCAGGCAGTCGTTGTTAATTACTCTGGCAGTCAAAGAAATTCGCAGCATTACCATAGGTTACCTTTAATTCATGATACCATCATGAGCTAATCAAGCGGCGTGGCTAGTTCACTTTCCGATTTCCAAGTGGCCTTTTGTCTCGTTTCTCTGTATAAGATTTCAGGTACCTTCTGTATACCCACACGGCAGCAAGCTTTATATACTCACACAAGAAATACGCCCACAGGTACTCACAGGATCACAGGTGCTCACAGGATCACAGGAAGGAGGAGGGGATAGGAGCGTAAAACTTGTTCCTGCTAAGCGCTGTCGTCCCTTGGAGACGGTAGATTGGAGTCCCATCCCAATGTCTATTGGTCTCTGGGAAATGGTTATGCTGTCCGCCTCGTGCTGCATAAGGGTTATTGTTCGGTACAGAATCCCGCCATTCCGTTCTCAATGTAGCACCCCCCCCCCCCCCCACCCCGGGAGACTCAAAGGGGTCGTCTCCAGAACTAAGGAGTACTTGGTTTGTGGGCTGCTTTTAGAAGGCGATTAGCTGCCGTCCACAGTAAGATGAAGGCACGTGGGAGAGAGAGAGAGAGAGAGAGAGAGAGAGAGAGAGAGAGGGGGGGGGGGGTGGTGAGAGATAAAGAATTCATGGATTCATGCAATTAAATCTCTCCTCCACGGTATTATGGAGGTAGGAGTGAGAGATCTACCTCCTGGAGTCATGCAGAAAATCCTCCCCATCACGGTAGGATGGAGGAGGCAGGAAAGAGACGAATATTATATGTTATATTTACAACATAAGGTGAGACATCACGCACCTGTATAGCAACATAAAGAGAGCAGTGACACATCGAGCACCTGTGTAATTGCATACAGTGACACATCGAGCACCTGTGTAATGATCACACAGTCAGAAGGCAACTCACCCCAGAAGCAACACCTTGTGTTTCTGTGAAATCTAGGTGAGAAATCTAGGAAATATGTCACGTCTAATCGATCAGACAAAGAGCAAAGTTTAATTAGGACACTACTGATGTCAGCAGGCGAGCGCAATATTCCGCACTTTGACTCGACCTATATCAAGAAAATCACCGCACAGTTTATCAGTCACCGGTGGTATGATCGACCACTGATGTTGACTTAAAACTATAGACCGGACACTTTCCATCCGAGATGAAATGCTTCAGCAATGACGCAGACACCATCAGTAAAGATATAATTATAAATAATATTATAAATATCACATGACCTTCCATAGTGGCTCATCTCCCAACAATCCTGTCGCACCCTGTGTTGAGTAATGTCTTTAATTGGAGCCGAATTAGTAGAGTGGCTAGCATATAACCCTGCCGGCTCGGCGGCCATGCATTCGATTCCCAACATGGCGGGCTATTTTAAAAATGGACGTAAGGTCGACCTAACCTAAAATGGACACCAGAAAGTGTCTTGGCAAGTAAAGGTGTCACACATGATATTGACAACAACATCCGTCGAGTGTCGGGGGCAAGTAAAGGTGCCACACATGATATTGACAACAACATCCGTCTAGTGTCTGGGGCAAGTAAAGGTGCCACACATCTCACATGATATTGACAACAACATCCGTCGAGTGTCGGGGGCAAGTAAAGGTGCCACACATGATATTGACAACAACATCCGTCGAGTGTCGGGGGCAAGTAATGGTGCCACACATGATATTGACAACAACATCCGTCGAGTGTCGGGGGCAAGTAAAGGTGTCACACATGATATTGACAACAACATTCGTCGAGTGTCGGGGGCAAGTAAAGGTGTCACACATGATATTGATAACATCCGTCTAGTGTCGGGGGCAAGTAAGGGTATCACACATGATATTGACAACAACATCCGTCGAGTGTCGGGGGCAAGTAAAGGTGCCACACATGATATTGATAACATCTGTCGAGTGTCGGGGGAAAGTAAAGGTGTCACACATGATATTGACAACAACATCCGTCTAGTGTCGGGGGCAAGTAAGGGTATCACACATGATATTGACAACAACATCCGTCGAGTGTCGGGGAAAAGTAAAGGTGCCACACATGATATTGATAACATCTGTCGAGTGTCGGGGGAAAGTAAAGGTGTCACACATGATATTGACAACAACATCCGTCGAGTGTCGGGGGCAAGTAAAGGTGCCACACATGATATTGATAACATCCGTCTAGTGTCGGGGGCAAGTAAAAGTGCCACACATCACACATGATATTGATAACAACATCCGTCGAGTGTCGGGGGCAAGTAAGGGTATCACACATGATATTGACAACAACATCCGTCGAGTGTCGGGGGCAAGTAAAAGTGCCACACATCACACACGATATTGATAACAACATCCGTCGAGTGTCGGGGGCAAGTAAAGGTGCCACACATGATATTGACAACAACATCCGTCGAGTGTCGGGGGCAAGTAATGGTGCCACACATGATATTGACAACAACACCCGTCGAGTGTCGGGGGCAAGTAAAGGTGTCACACATGATATTGACAACAACATTCGTCGAGTGTCGGGGGCAAGTAAAGGTGCCACACATGATATTGATAACATCTGTCGAGTGTCGGGGGCAAGTAAAAGTGCCACACATCACACATGATATTGATAACAACATCCGTCGAGTGTCGGGGGCAAGTAAGGGTATCACACATGATATTGACAACAACATCCGTCGAGTGTCGGGGGCAAGTAAAGGTGCCACACATGATATTGACAACAACATCCGTCGAGTGTCGGGGGCAAGTAAAGGTGCCACACATGATATTGATAATATCTGTCGAGTGTCGGGGGCAAGTAAAGGTGTCACACATGATATTGACAACAACATCCGTCGAGTGTCGGGGGCAAGTAAAGGTGCCACACATCACACATGATATTGACAACAACATCCGTCTAGTGTCGGGGGCAAGTAAAGGTGCCACACATGATATTGACAACTACATCCGTCGAGTGTCGGGGGTAAGTAAAGGTGTCACACATGATATTGACAACTACATCCGTCGAGTGTCGGGGGCAAGTAAAGGTGCCACACATGATATTGACAACACCCGTCAAGTGCCGATTGACCTGTAGCAATATGATAGACTATCAATACAAGACCTGTGCGTGAAGGCTTGCAAAAAGTCCTAGTTTTTACTTATCCCGCACGTGTTACTTTATCTCAGTTCTTCTATTCTTTGACCATTACCCCTTCCTCGTTCAACCTCAGACGAGAAGTTATAATTAGGGCACATCCCGGACTCAGATTAATAATCCTCTGACCGAATTAGTCAAATTCCGGATATATTTTGTTTTTTTGGTATAAACCTTTATTTCGTACAAAACAGTCATGGTCTATTGCGTTGTTGTTGTTGTTGTTGTTGTTGTTGTTGTTGTTGTTGTTGTTTAACATTTGCGAATAAAAAAACATTCATTTGCACATATGATAATATTACATTAATGGCATGGTGCAATTACCTACAAATTATTTGTTGATGATGAATGTAAATCTACGCTATGCAAATGACACAGTATTGTTGGCGGATAATGCAAAAGATCTACAACAATTGTTGGACATTGTAGTAACAGAGAGTGCAAAGAAAGGACTCGCCTTGAATATCAAGAAAACAAGAACAATGGAGATATCAAAGATAACAAATGACAACAAAATATGAAATGAAAATAGAAGTGAAAATTCTTAACCAAGTGGATAATTTTAAATACCTAGGGACATTTGTAACATCACATGGAAGATGCACAATAGGATTAAGAACAGAAAAGGACAAGCAAAAGCTGTATTTCAGAACATGAAAAGTATCTTATGCAATAAGCCACTATAAATAAATGTAAGAAAGAGAGTGCTGCAATGCTATAGAGAGCTTGTTTTTGGTGGATGGCAGTGAGTCCTGGAATGTAAATGAACAAATTAGGAAGAACTTGGAAGCAACAGAGATGTGGCTCCTGAGACTAATGTTGTGAATTCTTTGAATTGCCAGAGTAGCAAACAGCGATTGCCTGAAAGAGGTTAATGACATTAGAACATAATATACAACATAAGAGAGAGAGAGAGACAAACAGCTTTCTTTGGTCATGTGATGAGAAGAGAGGCATAGGAGAACATCGTGACAACTGGAAAGATCGAGGGGAAGAGAGGCAGAGGCAGACCAAGAGAAATGATGCTGAATGGATTGTGACGGTGGCATGGAAGAATATCATCAGCGGAGTTGATCCAGAACACCAAAGACCGAGATTTGTGGAAAGTCATGAACGCCGACGCCAGATGGCAGAGCACGTGATGATGATAATGATGAATGTGGAGTAATCATTTGCTTTCATGCATACTACAATCTGTCAACATAAATTCGTTCATACTCCAAGTATTCTCATTCACACTCAGTGTTATTTGAACAAGTGTAACGGTATCACTGAATAGATCATGCATTAAACATTGTAGCAAGGGTCTCATTTTACACAAAGTAAATTGAAAACATGTATGTGGCGAGTGTCGGTCTCCCTGACCTAGGTGTTAGCGACTAGGTGTTAGGGTGGGGAGATGTGTGAGTGGGTGAGAGATGTGTGGGCGGGGATGTGTATGAGGAATGCATGTGGGGGGTGTGTGTGTGGGAGGAATGTGTTTATGGGTGGAGTTTTGTGTGGGAGGGGAGATGTGTGAGAGGTGGGGGAGGTGTGGGATGTGCAGGTGGATGATGGATGTATGTGAGGAAGGGGGATGTGTGTTTGGTTGGGTGGTTGGTGTGTGTGTGGGTGGGAGGGTATTTGA
>JACEFZ010027991.1:90000-135000 GCA_014155875.1 Cepaea nemoralis | reverse complement strand
CCCAACAACTGACATGCTTGCTTGTGTTCGTTGGCTTGAGCTCCAACGCGAAGTCCTGTATGTCGGATGAAGGCATCCTGTTGTCCAACATCAGTGTGATGTCATACCGGACCTGAGGTTTGCGTGAGTATCCGTTGTCCCATGTCTGGCTTATTGGTGTGCAGACTGGTGGTTCCTCGCCGTACAGGCAGACACTCTCCGACTTCGGAGGAATCGGCGATCCTACTGACTTTAGCCAGGACCCCGAAGCGACCTGTTGCCCAGGACGCTCGACGAGGACGCGTCAATAGGTCTTGGCCAGTATATAACCCGGCCCAGTTCAAGGGAAATAACTCACGATCGTTATCAAGGAATATATAAATATGTCATGTCCCCTGCCACTTGGCGTAGGCGTTAATATCTCTCCACAGATCTCAGTCTTCGGTCTGTCTGTACCTCGTTTTCCACTGATATTTCCAATTGTTATAATGTTCTTCACCTCTCTCTCTCTCTCTCTCTCTCTCTCTCTCTCTCTCTCTCTCTCTCTCTCTCTCTCTCTCTCTCTCTCTCTCTCTCTCTCTCTCTCTCTCTCTCTCTCTTTCTCTCTATCTGTGATATATCATTCATTGAATTGCCTAGTTATTTCGGATTTGTTTATCAAGGGCAATAACATTATTCAAGGGGAATAACCTTACTAATATGTACTGTTCTATATATCATTTATCTTTTATATTATAACATAAAAATAATAATATGGTAACTTAGTTTATAACAAAAAGATCAGTTTTATTTGAAAATATAGATTAATTTTTTGATTTTTGCATAAAACTATAAATGAATAATGAATAAATCACTTATAATAATACTAAATAACCCACACTTTTGTTCGATAACCAAATATAGTGCGAGAGAAGTTAAATAAACGGTAATGCACCTATAGACTAAATGTCATAATTATTTATTTGAGCAGCGAAAACGCTGGAAATTTAATAACATAATAATAAACTGAATAATGAAGAGGTTTGGCTATTAATGATTGATTGATTGATTGATCTAGGAACCAGCACTCGCTGCATTCCCATAAGCGCTCCGTCCCCATCCTTAGCAGCCAGCGAAGAGTTCCAACACCAATAGTACCAGTAGCAATCTGATTATATGTCAGTCTCGCCTTTCCTCTGAGCGTTGAGCGTTGGCCAAATCCTCTCGTCACTCCTCGCTGTCTCATTCTTGCCATGATGATCCATTTGTTCCTCCGAGGTGTACACGTGGTTAGCTATTAAAGACGATAAAACAAAGAAAATGGAAATATAAATATTTTGGTCACTTGAAACGTCGTGAAAGTTTGTAGAGAACAATAATGGTGGGGGGGGGGGGGGGGGGGGGAATATGCCTGGGAAGAGAGGGAGAGGAAGGTCAAAGAGAAGATGGGTGCAGGATGTAGCGGATGATCTCCAGATGGGTGTATCGGACGCGGGACATCTTGCTTGTTATTGAGAAGTTTTCTGGAAGGTTGTTATGGGAGCGAGGTTCTGCAAAGGACATGCAACTGAATGAATGAATGAATGTCGTATGGCTGCATTTGTTCTTTTCTTTACCCAATATATTCTTAGAACCCGTCTATAATATTTATATTCAAATGCATTTATGCGCTGTTCAGCTTGTTTAGTAAGTGTCCAGGTCACACAGGTGTATGTTGCAATGGGAAATATGTATGCTCTTAAAAATCTAATTTATGTAGGCCTTTCTATGCAAAGAGTAAGGAAGAATATACAACCTGAATAGGGGGAAGAACAGTGTGGGTTCGTTGTAGGTGAGGGCACAATAAATGTTGCGTACTTGCTGAGGACATTATTAGAGTGTTCGATAGACGTAAACAAAGGCCTACATCTCATAAGGCAGACGTGGTTGCGGCCTTGTGGGAGCACGTGTACACTTCGGAGGAGCAAATGGATCACCATGGTTTGGCAAGAATGAGACAGCGAGGAGTGACGAGGGGATCTGGCCGACGCTCAAAGCTCAGAGGAAAGGCGAGACGGACATATAATCAGATTGCTACTGGTAATATTGGTGTTGGAACTCTTCGCTGGCTGCTGAGGATGGGGATGGAGCGCTTATGGGAATGCCCCGAATGCTGTGATGTCGATTCCTAAATCAACCAATCAATCAATCAATCAATCAATCAATCAATCAATCAGGCCTACATCTTTGCTTCATTGACTACACAAAGACTTTCAATAACATAATAAAGATGCTTGCAGATCTACAAATTGATCGGAAAGACCTTAGATTTATACTTATAAAAAACATATATTGAAAACAACAAGCTGCCATAAACATTGATAATGAAATAGGTCAATATCAGCCTATTAAGAGAGATGTGAGAAAGGGGTATATAATGTCTCAGGATATTTTAATCCCTATTTGGTGAACATATTTTTAGAAATTTAGAAGGTACGAGAGGAATCACCATTGGGGGACATAACCTTAGATTTGTGGATGATACAGTATTGATTACAGACAATGAACAGGATCTGCAACATTAAGTAGATACAGTCACTGTACGCAGTGAACAACTAGGGTTAGAATTAAATTGTAAGAAGACACAGATTATGGTCGTCTCTTAGAAGAAAGAAATGCCACAATGTAATACAAGTAATTGGGAATATTCTTAAAAAGTTAATCGATACAATTATCTCGGAGCAGTCATAACATCTGATGGGATGTGCCTTGAAGAGATTAGAACAAGATTTCTTATGGCAAAGGTTGCCTTTTACAAAATGGAAAACATACTAACTAATAAAAAGATGCCAATTCCAACGAGAAAAAGAGTGTTGAGGTGCTACATAGAACCTGTACTTTTGTATGGATGTGAAACGTGGACGATGAGCAGGCAAGCTGAAAAACATGTGCAAATGTGGTTTCTAAGGACAAAGCAAATAATACGATGGACAGGTTGAAAAACTAATGAACAAGTCCTACAAGAAGCAAATGAAAGCAGAATATTGATTAGAGAAATTAGGCGCAGACAGTAAAAAAAAAATATTGAACACAATGTTGCAACAGCAAAGACAACTGTACAGGCTACGTGAAACACACTCGAAGCAACGCTCGGTTTGTTTAGCCATTTCCTAAGTTTATTACTGTCACGTTGCATGGATCAACCCACTAGCGGCCCATTTAATGATCCTATACAAGACACAGATGGTAGCTGGGCAGCTTACCTGGTCGGCAAACCCTAGCAAGCACGTCACCCCATTTCCCCACTCTGTCATAACGCAAAAACCACTGTAACCAGCTACTTAATATAATAACTATTGTTACAGGTGGTGTTAATCGGCACTCATTGAAACAAATGATAGACGTGGAGATAACAGGGCAACGAGTTAATAAAAGCAAATATCTAGGGGCAATAATAACATCAGATGGAAGATGCGCGGCAGAGATTAAGAGCAGAATCATCATCGTCATGTGTCATGCCGATAAGCGTGGGCGGTCATGTTTCGCCATCTCACACGATCACCAGAGTCATGGATCAGCTCTGTGTTCTTGTCTCGACCATACCACGTGGCCGAGACATGCAGGTGTTTACTTCTCTGCCTTTCCCTTGTTCTCTTTCCCTCGATCTTGCCAGTTGTCACAAAGTTGTCTAGTTTATTTCTTCTCATAACGTGTGAAAACATTGTGATTGTCTATGGCTAATTACTCTAATCAGCTTACGGTTTTCATTTGTTTCTTGTAGGACTTGTTCATTGGTTCTTCTGCCTGTCCTTGGTAAACGTAATAAGTTACTATTATGCTAGAAAGAGAGAGTTAGTTAGTTGCATATTATTTACAGGTCTTCGCTGTCAACCCCACCATTTTTATTTTTGGCTGTTTGTGATTTCTTTGCAAGTTTACGTTCAGTAGTTTGCCATTACAGTCTGAACGACCGGCACCCGTACCATTAAATGAAACCCAACGCAAGACAATCTGCTTCCAAATGGTCCACAGCTGTGTTTCGAACGCGGTATGCGGTATTACGAATTGCGTTTCCCCCGGGAAGGTTAACCCGGTCAACAAATGCCCGCAGAAGTCGGATGTGTCGGCCTAATGGCGCAAGAACGCAGCTCTGCTGTAAACAGGCACAACGCAATCACGTCCGAAAAAAAAAAAAAAAACTCCGGATGAACGCAGAAGAAGAAGAAGAAGAATTGCGTTCATGGACGCCAAAAATTGCCAAGAGCTTGCAAGCAATGGTTCCCGAGTCGTGGTTCCCGAGTCGTGGTTCCCGAGTCGTGGTTCCCGAGTCGTGGTTCCCGAGTCGTGGTTCCCGAGTCGTGGTTCCCGATGTTGCGAATACCTTGGGTTGCCAGAGAGGCCAACTCGAATCCCAGGCGAGGTCACTGTAAGAAGAACATGTTATATAACTAGAACATAACTCTTATAGAACATCTTATATAACAGCCGCGGTAGTACAGTGGGAGACGCTTGCCTGTCGCCTGGCGGTCGCGTGTTTGAATCTCTATGGAGGCGATGTTTTATAATCGACTTAAGGGCCGAGGTTGATGCAGGCTAAAATAGGTACTAGAAAATGTCCAATAAAACAATCGGCGAAATCCGAAACCGACGAGAACCGAGACAATTATTTCCATATCAGTCAATGTAAACCCAATTAATTCGTTCTAGATAATCCAAAAACATACACAAAAACGCATTTTATAGAGAACTAGCTGACCCTGCCCGGCTTCGCCCAGTCACTGGTGGGGAGCATCTCATTTAATTCATATAAGTAGTCATATAAGTTCTCGTTCCCGTTACCGACTATCTGTCTGTCTGTCTGTCTGTCTGTCTGTCTGTCTGTCTGTCTGTCTGTCTGTCTGTCTGTCTGTCTGTCTGTCTGTCTGTCTGTCTGTCTGTCTGTCTGTCTGTCTGTCTGTCTGTCTGTCTGTCTGTCTGTCTGTCTGTCTGTCTGTCTGTCTGTCTGTCTGTCTGTCTGTCTGTCTGTCTGTCTGTCTGTCTGTCTGTCTGTCTGTCTGTCTGTCTGTCTGTCTGTCTGTCTGTCTGTCTGTCTGTCTGTCTGTCTGTCCTGTCTGTCCGTCCGTCCGTCCGTCCGTCCGTCCGTCCGTCCGTCCGTCCGTCCGTCCGTCCGTCCGTCCGTCCGTCCGTCCGTCCGTCCGTCCGTCCGTCCGTCCGTCCGTCCGTCCGTCCGTCCGTCCGTCCGTCCGTCCGTCCGTCCGTCCGTCCGTCCGTCCGTCCGTCTGTCTGTCTGTCTGTCTGTCTGTCTGTCTGTCTGTCTGTCTGACCCGGCCCGGCATTGCCCAGCTCCTGGTGTGGAGCATCTCATTTAATTCATATAGGTAGTCATATAAGTTCCCGTTCCCGTTACCGACTATCTGTCTGTCTGTCTGTCTGTCTGTCTATCTGTCTGCCTGACCCTGTCCGGCTTCGCCCAGTCCTTGGTGGGGAGCATCTCATTTAATTCATATAAGTAGTCATATAAGTTCTCATTAAATTCATACAACAAAAAAAGTAACTTAAAAGAATGTCCTTCCACACACCATCCATTATTTTTAATGAAAACTCTTTCTAATCACCTGCATGACTACAGTAACTTCTTAAGCAAATAAAGATGAGTTACAATGTTATGCATTGTGCATTATTTTTATGAAAACTTTGAAAATGCCTTACAGTTTGTATCATTATTTATTATAACTCATATGCCGGTACATAACTATGGACACAGAGGTTATAAATCTTTGAAAACGATGCCACAATATGACTATAAGTTATACAGAAAAGTTATGCCCCTTGAAATAACTTTTACGGAGTTAGGTCCCCTGAAATATATGAAATTATAATGAAAAATGAAAAATGAAATAATACTGAGTAAGCAGGCGATTTCACACTAAAAAAAATATCACAGTTGACAGCTCTGGAATGAAAGGAAGGCGTGTAGAAAATTTCATCTCAATCGGATGGGCCGTTCGCGAACACATAAAGGACATACAGACAGACAGAAATACAGACAGACATACGATCCTTATTTATATATAAGATAAATATTGTTGCTGCTTGCTTGCTTGCTTGTGTTCGTTGGCTTGAGCTCCAACGCGAAGTCCTGTATGTCGGATGAAGGCATCCTGTTGTCCAACATCAGTGTGATATCATACAGGACCTGAGTTTTGCGTGAGTATCCGTTGTCCCATGTCTGGCTTATTGATGTGCAGACTGGTAGTTCCTCGCCGTACAGGCAGACACTCTCCGACGCGTCAATAGGTCTTGGCCAGTATATAACCCGGCTCTGGTGCCTTGGAAACACCTCTGCGTCCCAATAAATATAGTGTTTAATACAGACTTGTCCGAACTCGCACCTTCACCGTTCCCAGCAATACTATGTAGGCCAGTGCACCTCTTGCATTTTTCAAACCATCCTCTGTTGGCTTTTAAATCACTAAGTACATTAGCACTCATCTCAGGCATTTTCTTAATGAGATCAGCATACAACAATCACATATGATTGCCACCAAAACAGAATCTTCATCTACCTGTTTTTGATTTATCCAAATTAATAATAACCGTTCGATATCTTCAACTGTTTGCGATTTATGTTTCGTTAGCACATTCATGCCTTTCGCTACATTAACCTCATTTATTTCTTCCCTTTTCGCCACAATGGAACTTATCTTGGATGGAGACTTCCCGAACATGCGGCCGATTTCAGTATTCTTAATGCCGCTGTCGTATTTTTCAATGATTTCCTTCTTCAACTCGATCGTGTTCCTGACTATCTTCTTCGAAGGGCTGCTGGCTCTGGAACTGTCTGTGGTCCCATAATGGAGC
Source organism: Cepaea nemoralis (assembly GCA_014155875.1). Lineage (NCBI taxonomy): Eukaryota > Metazoa > Mollusca > Gastropoda > Stylommatophora > Helicidae > Cepaea > Cepaea nemoralis. The sequence goes on along the minus strand of JACEFZ010027991.1, from coordinate 128,202 downwards.
TAACAGGAAAGGGTTAACTATTAGTAAGTGATGCTCACACAACAAGAAACAACGCCAAACTGAGCAGAAGAACGCATGTGTCACTTTGTTTTCGCAAAATTAGCAGAGAGGTCCCATGGGCACTCCGACGAAATCCGAGGCAAGCAACGAAAACCGAGACAAATTTTTCGCGGAAAAAATCGACGAAAACCTTATTGGACTTATTTTGCTTACTCCAGTGTTATTTAATTTATACTGCATGGGCTTGATCATTAGTATTTATTCTGTTCATTTTTCTTGCAGGATTTATTTGGTCATGCCTGTCATCCATTGATTCCAGTTCTGCTATATTCCCTTGTTGTGAATGTTGGCACGATTAGTAAACAGAGGACACAGATTATGAATGCAACAAAACCAGAAGTCCTGAAGAAATACAACAACTTGCCACAAATGATTTCAGATCGATCACACACTGAGCGTATGAAATGTCTGATGGTGCGTGATGGTGGAAATGGCCATGTATTTACTCGCATCTATTGTGGACGAACCTGTACCACACAAATTGGTCTGATCAGTCACATTGGCTACTGCCATGGGTTGTAGTTATTATGCCTTTTTAAAGCACAATGTGGCAAACTATCGCCTGTCAAGACGGAAAGGTGCCAGTTAAGTTAGTTGTTACTTTTGGTATGTCTCAGAGACCCTCACATAATTCATGCTGCTTAATCTTGCAGTGTGTTTAGTTTATCTGGCATAAAACTGTCATTTACTGCCAATATAGTACCTTGCGGTGTATGGCAGGGAGGTCTGGAGCCTGAGGAATTAAGGCCGCCTGGCTAGTGCAGTCTCCGCGAACTGTGCAGGTTAGGATTTTCGATTTGCCCCCGACAGGAATAAATCCACACCTTGCCGAGGATTCGAACCCGGGTTTCCAGGAGGAGAATCCGACATTCTAGCCACTTGGCAAGCCGTTCGTCGTTTAGTTTATCAACATGTGAAATTGATGTGGTGGCGTACACCACGAAGTGGTGCGATTGTCCATTATAGGCTTGTCTCCGATACCAAGCGTCAGAAGTATGTGTTCACCAGTCCCCCAACCAGCACACGCAACTGTCATTGTAGCTCGCCTTCCTTGACATATTTCTTTCCCTTTCGCTCTCTATGAACTCGAGCATATTCCACAGACGTGCTATTACTTGAAAGTGCAGTGGACTGATGTTTGCCTGTTGGATATCACCTGTGTCCTGGATACCTACTCCATCTGTGAAAGAAATAATGTATCCACACATAAAATCTACCTGTATTGATCAATTCCAGCGTGAGCGCATAGCAACTAACATCGGTAGAGCGGAACGAATTATTTAATTATTTTGTTTTCGACGTACAATAATCAATTTCGCAAATATTTTGAGGTATTAGCAATTATGCAGTTCCAGCCAGTTTTGTGCAAGCAGAAGCATTTTATTTTAAATTTACGATTACTAGGGGAATAACTGTTTCTCCACATTCAAGCAATATCATCGACTATGTGGTTTATATGTCTCAACCATGGTAGAATTCATTTATTCAGGCCATGTGATATATTTCCGTAGTATGTACCCGACGAGATGCAGCGAAGTATATCTGGCAATAAATCGTGCAACATATTGTCTGTGGCGTGTATGTTTAACCTCACAACGGGAATACATTGTTGTCAACAAGATATCGTCAATATCACAAACCGTGGTAACAGAACCAATAACACCTTGCCGATATTGATTGACACCTGTGACATTTCAGTGAAATAAAATCATTGACCCGAAGACATAAAATGCTTCTTTCTTCATTAACCCCCTGTGCTATTTTACGGTGTTGCAAAACGGAAGTTGTAAACGATCCTCTTCCACCTCTAGAGGCGTACAGGATTTTATGGTGCTACCACAATATGTGTATATACCAAAGAGTACTGGGTGTATAACGTGGTGACCTTTGGTTCTCAGAACAGCCAATGATGAAACTTAAAGTGAATAGAAAAACATGGTTGCTTTGAAAGAGATTCATATACTTGTACATGGCCGTCTGACCTGCATGAAAGCTGGCAAGCCACTGTGGTAGAGCTTCTCTCAGGACTCAAGTATTCTTCTTCTTATAGTCTATGCCGTGTGGCGTTGGTGATCATGTCTGTCCACAGCCTTCTGTCTCGTGTACTGCCATTCTTCTTATAATCCATGCAGTGTGACGTTGGTGATCATATCTGTCCACAGCTCTTTACCGATGTCCATCTATGCCATGACCTCAGACTGTCCAGCATCCTCTCTCTTGGTCTTCCCCTCCAGTTTTCCCGGAAGACACATGTTAGCACAATATATATTTGTGGAACAACTGGCTGGAATACATTCCACATGCTTCACCTTGTCCAGACTTGTAGTCTCTCTACAATATACACTCTAAGTTGAGTGTGGTCAAGTTAGGGAAGATGTTAGAGCCATTTCACTCGACATAAGGTATACTTTCAGTCTTATGATACAGGATATAACCATTGGCCTTCTTAATCTTGTGCCCTCTATTCGCATATGGAAACAAGCTTTAAACCAGTTCCCATTAAGCGGCCGATCTTTTATTATCCTCTACATTACCTGCCTACATGTCCTTCTCATGAGATGTGTCATACAAGCGTGGCCTGCTAATGACCCTGTTCATTGGGGCTAGGAAGATCTGTTGCGAAGACACACTAGAAGAATTTGACAATCTCAACCAGACGAAGCAATCTCATGGATACCCAGCTGGCTTCATCAAGCGTCACTGCCAGCCACCCTAACCCTCCCCCATAGAGTTATCTTCGCCCAAACTTCTAGTGTTTCTTCATCTAACCTTCCGCGGGGACGATAGGATGAAGCGATTACAATATTGGCTTAAACACTAGTAAACAAAACATTCTTTGCTGCTGAACCAATGATCAGATGAAACACCACCCCAATATCTATTCATCCGTTAAAGAACCATTGTCTCCGTACATCAAATCAAACTGCGTTGATCAATTCCAGTGTGAGTGCCAAACGACTTACATGAGTAGAACTGAAAAACAATTATAAAATAGAGTAACCTAAGTAAGAGGGGAAGTTAATAAGTAAGTCACAAATGGCTATAGGAAAATAACTAAACATGATAACAACTTGAAAGGAGTTTATTTCTGTACATATATTGTCCCTTTATTTCTCAACATAATTTCCACCAACATTGATGCACTTATCCCATCGTTTTATCAGTCCTCCTAAACCGGCTGCACAGAACTGGGTGCTCTCTTTTCTAAACCACGTTTTCACTTCACATTCAACTTCGGCGTCATTCACGAAATGTCTCCCGCCAAGGTGGGTTTTCAGTGGACCACAAAGGTTGGAAATCGCTAGGGGCTAAGTCGGGGCTGTGAGGTGGATGTTCCAGAACGTCCCACCTTAGTTGGTTAATTTTCTCCTGAGTTAATCGAGCCGTATGTGGTCTGGCATTGTCATGAAGAAGCAACACTCCTCTAGTCAGCAGTCCTGGACGTTTTCTTCGAATTGCATCATGAAGCATCGATAGAACTTCACAGTACGATTCAGAATTCACATTGTCACATTTCTTCTTGAAATTGGTTAAAAGCACTCCTTGACAATCCCAGAACACTGTCAGCATAACCTTCCCTGCTAATGGCGTAACCTTGAATTTTTGGACACAAGGCGAAAAGGATGTTTCCATTGCATTGAAGCACGCTTTGATTCGGACTAGTAGTAATGCACGCATGATTCGTCCCCGGTAACAATCCTGTTCAGCATGTCTTCTCCTTCATCTTCGTATCGACAGAGATGATGCAAGGACAGGCCAAATCGGTTAATTTTGTGTTCCTCCTTCAATTGTCTGGGTACCCACCTTGAGCACACTTTCTTAAATTTCAATCGATCATGCTGAATCATGTGAGTACCCTATTGCAGATGCTACAGAGTCTATCGTTACTCACCTGTCACCTCTAATCATCTCCACCGCTGCACGAATGCTTCTGTTGCAATCTCAACAGGATGACCAGATCGGATTTCATCAACAATTTTAGAGCGTCCTTGAGAAAATTTGTCTAACAAGCTATGCACCGCTTTAAGGGACAAACAATTGTCAGCATAAACAGGAAGCATTTCCGTAGGAATGTCCATTGCAGGCAATCCTTTTGCCCCCCCCCCCCCCCCCCCCAAAAAAAAAATGCACACCAACACGTAGTTCTTTAGTTGTACACTCCGTAAGTACAGTCGCCATTTTGTTTATACACTCCGCACGTGCATGAGACACCTAGCGCCACCTGACGAACGGGAATGCAAAGTTCGATGGTACTGTCACCTAATGACATCTGTAGAAAACACCAACTACATTTACCTGCCGCCCCACAGATCTGTGTGACTTACTTATTGACTCGCCCTCGTATACCAGTATGGGTGGGAAAGCGTTAATTGGTCTTCAGTAAACCTCTCACAACATTCATGTCTTGCTCTGATTCCCCCCTCCGCGTGTTTAGGCTCTCCCTGCAAAAATATATAGCCATTCGTGCAACGGCTGACCTCCCAACCCACATCGACGACCACAGATGTTTGCATCTGTCATTCAGTGACGATTGAAGTTTTGTCCTGTTTTGTTCAATCTTGTGTAGTCTCAATGAAGGCTAGAGTTCAATGAACTAACAACAACACAACAAGATCAAATCTGTCTATCCGTGAGTATATAACTGATGCACAGCTGTTGTTTAATGAAATTAGTAAACAACCAAGTGTCTTTGCGTATGCCACTGAAAGCCGAGTTTAGTTTCCATCCACATTGTTCAAACGCTATTGCTGTTGTCATTGGACGCTACTGTTGTACTAAAATTGTGTTTTGTCTGCGGCTTTTGTGTGTGAGTATGTTTAAAATATAATCTTCTCCTTCTTCGTTCCATTCAGGCATCAATATAAATAAATACAAAGAAAGTAGCAGTTAATTTAAGCTTGCTGATATCCCCTCGGTGTTTGTCTTCAAATTGAGCTTTAGTAGGCCCATGTTGCAGTCTTTGTTCTGCATGTGTTGAAAAGGCAGGCTTGGCAGAGCTGATACTTCGTTCCAATTGGAACCTTACCAAACGGTGCTCACCAAACCCGACACCCCACATTGTGTCAGCGGCTTCGGGCGGAGGACCGCATTTAGGAAACCTTATCCTGGTGTGAGGAAATGCAACCTAAAGACTAAAGGTCATGGCAGGGCAGACTATGTCATATGCCTTGGTCTGTAACGGGTCTAGGATAGAAGCTCCGACCGTTAGTATTGCTTTACTGATCCGGCAGTTTTTGCAGCTGGTCTTGTACCAGATGTATTGGCGTTACCTTTCCTCTGGAGTAGACTAGGCAGGCCGAGAGAGGGATCATTCAGCAATGGCACAACATGGTGTCTAAACTCAGCCCAGGATTTCTGATATGGAACATTGACTGTTAGCCAGTGCGCTTGAGGTTAAACTTCAAAATCGAACACCCCTAGTAGTGGGCCATCTTTATCGAAACCCCAGCGCAGAGAACTTATGGCATGAAAAGTTCACCACCATGATGGATCTAGTCTTTAGTAATGCGATATAAATCATACTATGAGGATACTTCAACATAGACATTAAAAAATCAAACAAAACATGGGAAAACATAATAGAGTCATATAACTTCCAACAGTTAGTCAAACAAGCCACTAGAATAACAAATTATCTGCAACACTTATAGATCACATTTATACTACATGTGCTGACAACATCACAGAATGTACTATAACTATTAATGCTATGAGTGACCACTGCCCAGTTTGTTGCACGTTGTCGAAAAGAGGTACAAAAACTCCGAAACACAAACACATAAATATAAACTATAGAAATTATAAAAATTTCAATCAAGATATCTTTCTACAAGACTTGCTCAACTCATCTCTGGACTGTCTCTGTGGCGAAGTGGTCAAGCCGTTTGACGTTTGACTCGTGAGCCGAAGGTTGTGGGTTCGAGTCCGGGCCGTGTCCTTCGGTTTACGAGTTAAATGTTTCGGAGACTCCCATGGGTCGTCGCTAAAAGCTACGGAGTTCGTGCTTTGTGCGACGCTTTCCGTGCTGCGGAAAGAGACCGAGCCATATGGGATAAAAACCCGGAGCAATGAAGTCGACCCTGTCGACTTTTAAGCGACTTTTTTTTTTTTTTTTAATCTCTGGACTGTGTTTACCAACTTCCTGACCCAGATGATGTTCTGAACCACTGGCTGAAGACCTTACTAAGTGTATTTGATGAGCATGTTCCATTTAAGGAAGTTCGAGTTAAACAATACACTACGCCCCCGTGGATCACCCAGGAGGTAGCAGAATTATGAGAGATCGGGACAGGGCACTTACAAATAGAGACCTAACCACATACCGTAACCCGTGAAACAAAGTTCAATATGTTATTCGAAAGGAAAAGAAAAACTACTTTAAGAACGTAATAACCGATAAAACTAATACCAAAGATATATGGAAAGCAATTAATACTCTAACAAACAGTCCTCACAATCATTATCATCAAATCAGGTCACATGTGATCAATTGAGTAGTTTCTTTCAATCCGACATAAACCAGTTGAAGGCTGCATTAACAGATTCTCCTCATGACATATCTTTATTGTCATCATTCTGTGAGAACAAATGCTATAGAGACATTCCCTTCAACATACCGCTAATGACGACAACTGAAGTATTTACTCATCTCCGTAACCTATAACACAACAACTCATCAGAACTAGATGGCTCTCAACAATAACAACCGCTGACAAAGCAGGTTAGACGAGATCGAATGTGGAATTTTGTTGTTGTTGGAAAATTGGAATTGGAACTAGATGGAATAAGTAACCGGATCCTTCGCTGCGCTGTGAGTCACTAACTTTTATATATAATAAATGTCTCAGCAAAGGTCAGTTCCCATCAGCCTTTAAAATCGCTAAAGTGTATCCTCACGTCAAAGCTGGTTCATTAGACGATGGTCTCGCGAGTAATTATAGGCCAATTCCCATATTATCCTCACTATCCAAAACCGCTAGAAAAGCACATCCACAAAACAACACTAGAGCACTTAGTAAACTGATAGTTGACAGTCAGTCAGGGTTTCGGCCAAAATATTCTTGCCATACGGCCCTAACAAACATGATAGAAAACGGGCATCAACATATTAACAACAATACTGTATGTGGAGCGGTGTTTATAGACTTTAGAAAAGCATTCGACATGATAGATCATACTATTCTAATTAAAAAACTAGAAAAAGAAAGTAAGCTTTCATATAGTGACATAAATAAAATCATTTTTATTTGACAGAAAACAGGTAGTATCACACAGTAAATCTCTATCTCAAACCATTACCATTAATATTGGAGTACCTCAGGGGTCTATACTTGGCCCTTTGTTATTTACCATTTATATAAATGATCTTCCCTTATATCTGTCATCGTCCTGCGATCTATTTGCAGACGATTGCACAGTATACACAAACGCTATTAATTGTAATGTCTTAGAATCGTCCTTGCAACATGAATTAAATTGTGTAGTTAACTGGAGTTATGCACACGGCATGCAAATTTACATTTCTAAAACAAAATCTATGTTAATAGCAACCAGGCAAAGACTTCACACTCTAAACTCAAAGAGAACTCTACAGCTGCACAGTGGTAGCATGCCTATAGAAAGTGTAACTGAGCACAAACCGCTGGTCTTATCATTGACCAAAATCTAACCTTTAATTCTCATGTTCATGCTCTCGTTAAACAAATAGCCAAAAAAGTTTACCAACTTGCCAAAATTAAAACTTCCTTGACGAAAACACAAGAAACATATTCTATACTTCACACATACAAACACATATTGACTATTGCTCCACAATATGGGATGAATGCTCTAAATCAATAATAAAACGCCTTTATTCACTCCAGATAAGGGCAGTGCATTTAATTAATGGTGAAAACCTTACCGACAATTCTAATCTACATGAACGTCTTCAGTTACTGCCACTCCACAAACGCCTACTTTTTAATAAAGCTAAACTAATTCACAAAATCATATTTTAAAATGCGCCAAGCTACCTTTAGCCACTATTTAAATATAACGCAAGACATGGCGAACGACTAAACATACTTCATGTCCCTAAACCCAGGATAGACTTACACAAAACAAATTTAGCGTACTCTGCCGCTCAGTTGCAGAATAATCTTCCACAAAAAATCAAAGACACCACCAATCACTATACATACAGCCGTAACCTGTTTTAACACTATCTCAGTACATATTATATGCAACCCTAAAACAAAACAACAATAATAAAAAGTATCTCAAACGACAACTAGTGTAATAAACATTCCCATGTGTGTGGTACGTTACACCGTTCTTAGTATTTATAATGACCATGTTAAAAATTGCGTAGTGAGTTATGAATTACAGATGTATTTCCATGCGTTTTAATGCATATTGTTCTGTTGTCTAAGATAAGCTGCATAAGTGATGTATGAATGAAATAACGTATGAGAGGAAAGAGAGAAGACGGGCAGAATGTCAGACGGACCTGCGTGCCCAATTCTTAACCCTTTGAAAATAAAGTTCGTTCGTTCCCTCGTTCGTTCCACTTCTTCTATGTACAAATAAAGTAAATCTAGTTCAAGGGGGCTGCGTGGTCTCGTGGTATGGTGTCCGTCTCGAGTGCTGGAGGTCCCGGGTTCAAGCCCCGGTGAGGACCGGGATTTTTTCACGTGGACTTCTAGTAATAAAATTTCCCCTGGTCTCTGGGTAGTGAGATAGGACATCCGTGTGTATTGTTGCGCACGTAAAAAAATCCCTTGGCAGTTGGAAATCGAAAAAAAGTAGCCTAACGGGCAAAATGTCGAGTTAAATATCTACCCAAAGTATTTCAGCATCCTCACCGGTGCTACGGAGTTCGTGCACTGAGCTGAGTTTCTTCAGACTCAGGTTTGAGTTAGGAGAAGAACGGAGCACTTATGGGTTGCACCCGTGTGCCGTGATGTTGATCCATCGACTAAACTAAACTAAACTAAAGTAAATCTTCCTATTAGACACACACGGGCTCAATGGACATGTGGTGGTGGACCCATGTGTATATAGACCCCCCGGCACTGGGTGTGGTGTGATGAGTATCATACCGTGTGTGTGGTGTGATGAGTATCACACTGTGTGTGTGGCGTGATGAGTAACACACTGTGTGTGTGGTGTGATGAGTATCCTACTGAGTGTGTGATGTGATGAGTATCACACGGGCTCCATTGACTTCTCAATGCATTTCCTGGTGCACATTCTAGTTTCTAGCTTACTTCTGTAAGTGCCCATCAGTTTTTGAGACTTTATTTCTTTTGTTTACTTTCCAGTAGTGGTGGCATTTGTTTCAATAACTCCATCTTCGGGGTTTGCCCAGCGTCGTTAAATGTTTCCTGATCATTTCCAGGGCATTCTGGAGAGACAGCAGCAGCCACGCGGTGAAGCTTAGAACAGCTTAAGTCGTCACAGTAAAGACCACACTGAGCGGCGGAATGCTTCATCTGTGTCTCCTTGGCCTGGCGACGCTTTGCCACTTGTTGATGCCGCTAGAAGGAGCAGGTAAGTGTATCATAGGAGCTGCATTGTGTGTATGAAGGAGCAGGTCAGCGTATATGACAGGAGCAGGTCAGCGTATATGACAGAAGCAGGTCAGTGTATGACAGAAGCAGGTCAGCGTATATGACAGGAGCAGGTCAGTGGTTGGTACAACTAAAACCAAACACCCTCTTACATGCCTTAGGGGCATTGGGCATTAGTGTCATCATCATCACGTGCCATGCTGGTAAGCGTGGGCGGTCACCAACGTCGTGGATCAGATCTGTTTTTGTATCGACCATGCCAAGAGCAAACCATCCAGATATTTACTTCTCTGCCACACCCTTGTTCTTTTCCCTCAATCTTGCCAGTTGCCACCAAGTTTTCAAGTTTATTTCTTCTCATAACGTGTCCAAAAATTGTGACTGTCTATGACTAATTACTTTAATCAGTTTACGGTTTTCAGTTGTTTCTTGTAGGACTTGGTCATTGCTTTTTCTGTCTGTCCATGGTATTCTCTGAAGTTTCCTCAGAAACCACGTCTCAACTGCCATTAGATGTATTTCAGCTTGTCTGCTCATTGTCCAAGTTTCACATCCATATTAAAGTACAGGTTCTATGTAGCACTTCAGAACTCTTTTTCTCGTTGTAGTTGACATCTTTCTATTGGTCAATACTGAAAATATACACTCGATGGTCCTTCATTATTATTCCGAATATTAAACTGTTCTTCACTTGTCTCATCATAAAGGTGTTTCACATAATCTGTCCACGCATGTAAAATCTGATCATTTTCTATTATGATTTTCCCGTCTTTTGTTTTCAGGCAGCCAGTTGAAGTAGGTGTTCTTTTATTAGTAAACCCCTGAATTCTTTTATGCATTAATGTGGTATTTTTTTACAGTTGTGGTGTTTTTCAATTTCTATGCAATTGTTCTCTTTTGCCTCTTTACATAATGTTCTGACTTTTCTGTGAATCTCTTCATAGTTGTCATGATTATTCTTGTTGTGACTTCTTGTTTCCATTAGTTGTAAAATTTCTTCAGTCATTCATTTCTTACGACCTACTCTCTTTAATTTTGGGATAGTTGTTTCTCCAGCTAAACTGAATGAATTCTTCAGCATTTCTCATTGATCACCAATTTCTTGAAATAATATCTCTTGATCAGACAATACATCAAAGTTGTTCTTTACTTCGATGTTAAAATTGTCTTGTATTTCCTTGTCATTTTTCAATGTACACAGTTAATATTTTGTTTTTCCTGTTGTATACTTGACTTTCTTTAATTTTACCTTCAATGTGCCTGTAATCAATCTGTAATCATTGCAACAATCTGCATTTGGAACTGTGTTAGCGACTGTTAACGCATTTCGAAACCTTCTGCTATTCAGAATGTAATCAGTCTGATTTCTAACCCTGTTGTAAGGACTCCTCCATGTCAATAATCTTCTTGGATGTTGCTAAAATTAGGTGTTTCCGACAATAAATTCATGCTCTTTTCCCCACTCTACAAGTCTGTACCCTCTCTCGTTTCGTTCTCCCAAACCAAGTTTACCTACTGTACATCCATCGCTTCATATTGAAGTCACCCGTTATGATGTTTATTTCTGCATTTTTATATTTCTTCAAAGCTTTCTGTTTGGGTATTTATAAAGACTCTATAAGAGAGACACATTTGAAAACTTAGTGACAATTTACACACTTGATAAACAAAAAAGTAAAAGGATGACAAAGATATACACAAGTAAATTGTTTGGGTAAAGGCAGAATCGGGGAAAGAACATGGGCCTGATCAGAAAATCCCCTTATCAGGTGGGATAGCAAACCTGGTACCACCATGCGTATAGGTTTGCCTCAAGAAGATGATGATTTATGTGTTGTTATATTATTTTTTCTGCTCCAAAACATTGGCTAATTACATATATTGCATCTATGATGTATGATGTTTATATTACTACCTTAGAAGTGATGTTCCATTTCTGATGTTTATATTACCACATTAGAAGTGATGTTTCCATGTCTGATGTTTATATTACCACATTAGAAGTGATGTTTCCATGTCTGATGTTTATATTACCACATTAGAAGTGATGTTTCCATGTCTCATGTTTATATTACCACATTAGAAGTGATGTTTCCATGTCTGATGTTTATATTACCACATTAGAAGTGATGTTTCCATGTCTGATGTTTATATTACCACATTAGAAGTGATGTTTCCATGTCTGATGTTTATATTACCACATTAGAAGTGATGTTTCCATGTCTGATGTTTATATTACCACATTAGAAGTGATGTTTCCATGTCTGATGTTTATATTACCACATTAGAAGTGATGTTTCCATGTCTGATGTTTATATTACCACATTAGAAGTGATGTTTCCATGTCTGATGTTTATATTACCATATTAGAAGTGATGTTTCCATGTCTGATGTTTATATTACCACATTGGAAGTGATGTTTCCATGTCTGATGTTTATATTACCACATTGGAAGTGATGTTTCCATGTCTGATGTTTATATTACCACATTAGAAGTGATGTTTCCATGTCTGATGTTTATATTACCACATTAGAAGTGATGTTTCCATGTCTGATGTTTATATTACCACATTAGAAGTGATGTTCCATTTCTGATGTTTATATTACCACATTAGAAGTGATGTTTCCATGTCTGATGTTTATATTACCACATTAGAAGTGATGTTCCATTTCTGATGTTTATATTACCACATTAGAAGTGATGTTTTCACCTTCCTATTATTTTATATTTTTATTGCTAGCTTGATTTAATTTCTGTTAATATTGTTCATCAGGAAATGAATTCAAACGTCAGATTTGTGATAACCTGGACACTATATACCATGACAACGGCTGTGCCATTCTACAGTGCCAGTTTGGACAACTGGTCCCGATTTATGGAGGTTAAAGTCATTTTACGTAACAATCATAAATATTTATTACACATAAATATGAGTTAAGGAACTCTTTGAGGCCACTAAGACAGTTCATAAATAAACATAAATGTATTGTTTAGAGCTCACAGAAGTAGATAGAAGAAAGAAGCAGACGCTTGAGAACGCTCTAGACAACATAAAAATTGAAAGCTATTGTTCTGGAAGTCTCTTAATTCTGTCTTCCACTTCTACGTGCGTCAAAGAATACATTTTTGTTTATTTATACATTGTTATTATACATCCTTTCTATGTGTTAATACGGGCATGTTTAATGATGTTTATGTAAAAGACAAGGAGGGTCTCGGCTTGCTGTTCTCTACACGTAACCAAAAGTAACTCAGATATGCAACGGCGTCTGCTATACACGCGGGAAAGCACCAATTACACATGTTTACGCACGCTCCGTGGAGAATAGGTTACGGGCGCAGTTCGTAATGCCGCATACCAGCGTTCGAAACACAGCTGCGGGCGATTTGGCAGTACACCGGCTTGCGTTGTTTTTTTAAACGAAACAGTATGGGTGCCGGTCGTTTAGACAACAATGGTAAACCTCTGAACGTAAACTTGCCAAAAGGTCACAACAGCAAAAAATACTGGTGTTGATTGTGACGTCCTGTAAAGGATATGCAACTAACTTTTTAACATTGGTCTACACACATTTTGATGCCTTAAATGGTATAGCTGTTCTTGGGTAAATTTGTGTCGCTGATTCCAACAATGTAATCATACTTGTATTTTCTATCAGCTCTAGTGTTTGAGATAACTAAGAATGACCTTCTTAGTAGGGCAATTGTAATGTACAAGCCTAAAGTTAAGGTGCCATCAATGGTATTTTGACTGTAATCTGCATTCCTATTATATGTAATTACAGTGCATTTATTGCCTTCATATAAAACACACAAACATGTATTAAAACTGTATCACTATCATATTTTTATCTGTAGTCAACACACAAACTTCTTTTCGAGGACTTCTTGGAATGTGACATGCCCGGACAGTCATGCTTAAGGATCCAACAGTAATCCGCCATCATCTGGTCGTCCTAAAGTCCCTAGTATATCTCTTCCATTGTTTTTATACCTCGGTAAAATCTTTCACCTTGCTCCTCAGAAAAGTCGCCAAGATTCTCGGGAAAGAAATATAAATTGTTATGGAGGTAGTACAGTTTTATGCTCATGTTGCATCCAAGCTTACAAAAACTCGACATCATGTTTTCAACTAATTCAAAATAATTGTCTGCTTTAAAGTTAACCAGAAAGTCGCTTGAAGTCGCTTAAAGTCGACAAGGTCGACTTCATTTCACCGGGTTTATCGCGTATGGCCCAGCCTACTTCCACAGCGCGGAAAGCGTCGCACAAAGCACGAACTTCGTAGCTCCAGCGACGACCGTCAGGGGTCTCCGAAATAATGCACTCATGAACCGAAGGAGGTGGCCTGAAATCGAACCCACAACCTTCGGAGCCCGAGTCAGACGGAGTCTCCCTAAAGTTAAAGTTACCCAGACAGTTTTGCACAACTAAAACAAATGATGGCCAGCTGTGGACTCTGTTATGTTCATCGAATCAATAAAATCTGAATCGTTTATTAACTTTCTAATTTGATGTCTATCAAAAATTCAGCTTTAAGTTTGTCTGTGCTCAATTCCGAAAACTTTCTGCGTAAGTAATTTAAATAGGTACCATCTTTGTTCAGTGCCTTAACAAATTGTTTTATTAAGTCAAGCTTTTTGTTTATGTGTATGTGTGTGTGCGTGCGTGCGTGCGTGCGCGTGTGTGTGTCTATGGATTCGCAGTCAGTTGCAGAGGTTCTGAGAGCAGATCTCTCTGCGGTGATTTTCACATGCTTTAAGCGTCGGCCGTTCAAAAAGCTACACAAACTGCTGACCATTAACTTGCCTAGAAAATCACACACGGCCCCGAAATGCTGTCGCTGATTGTGACGTCCTGTAAAGAACATGCAACTAACCTTTCACTTATAACACTAATTAAACGTATCTTAAACAGCCTATGGCAAGGAGGTTGACTTTTAACTCTCATTTAACGTATCTTAAACAGCCTATGACAAGGAGGTTGACTTTTAACTCTTATTTAACGCATCTTAAACAGCCTATGGCAAGGAGGTTGACTTTTAACTCTTATTTAACGTATCTTGAACAGCTTGAGGCAAGGAGGTTAACTGTTAACTCTCAGTTAACGTATCTTGAACAGCTTGAGGCAAGGAGGGTGTCTTTTAACTCTCATTTAACGTATCTTGAACAGCTTGAGGCAAGGAGGTTAACTGTTAACTCTCAGTTAACGTATCTTGAACAGCTTGAGGCAAGGAGGTTGACTTTTAACTCATTTAACGTATCTTGAACAGCTTGAGGCAAGGAGGTTAACTTTTAACTCTCATTTAACGTATTGTGACATGTATGTCATCATCCCTCAGTCTTTTCCAGCAGACAGCTTCACGCGCTATGAAAACTTAGGACGGGAGAATTAACGAAACGAAATTTAGTTTTGTTTGAAGGCAATTGATTGGCCGCGCCCCGGAAACACAGGCTTAATCTAGACAAAGGCTTGGTAGACAAAGCGGTCTGGTCAATCGCCATGTTTCTTCAACGTTAGCGGGTGACCCATTGTTAATGGGTTAATTATTAGCTACGTATTCTCTGCGCTTTAGGTGAGCATTATATTATATACAACATATCATGTTATGTATTAGGATAAATGCTGTGAGGCAACTAATATCATGATTGAAGTTGTGGGTGTGAAAATTAGGAGAATCGCTTTCATTGAAATGTTGGTTTACGTCACACAGCCTGTACATCGCCATGTTGTCCAGTCAGCCTTCATAAAGCTTACAATATAATCTTGCTATGAGTCATTCTTCTGAGATGATTTTGTGAACTTACTTTATTCCTATATGCTTATTTTTCACAACTGGTCTCTGTTATAAAGTGGTTTTTTTCTTGAGTGCATATTTTGTATTTCTGCTCTTATGATGGAGAAATATTACTATCTCACATTTGTGTACAACTTTAATAGGTTGTTAGATAGAGAGAGAGAGAGAGAGATATTCTCGCTTGACTTTATCATGCACTTAGGAGTTAATCTTTTGTTTACCTGGTTGTAAATACACAGAGATTGTCTTGTAGTCTTTTATTTTCATAAATGATGTTATGGGATTTTCATGTGGTATGATATACATAATCTCAAGTGTATGGGAAAAGATTCCCATGATTTCTCTTTTATGAGTATTTTACCTTTTATGCTCATGATTGTTACTGCTAAAGTAGATCTTTTAACTTCACCCCCATTGGGGACAAACACATGATGATGATGATGATGATGATGATGATGATGATGATGATGATGATGATGATGATGCAAGAGGAGATGACTGAGTGGTAGCTAGCCTTTTTGCCATTTGTCAGTGGTAGTCACATAATGCTGTTTGTAACTATGGAAAGGGGATTTATGAATTGGGTACATGAGGACATTGTCTCAGGAACTTTTTCCATGATGTGACAGCGGTACTATCAAAAGATGTTTGCATATTCAGGAGGTGAAGAAAACCTCCCAGGAAGCTCCAGTATCAGTCCCGAAGAAATGTACCTATTGAGTAGATATCTCACTCACATTTGGAGTGAGACAAAACTCTACAGTAGGCGACAAGTGCTAGGCAACTATTGTCACCTTTCTTTCTCCACCCCTTTTGTTTCCTCTATTTTTATTATTATACACTGGTATCGGAATGTTTATTTTGTTATTTACACTGATATCAGAATATATGTTTTATTATGATAACTGATATCAGAATATATATTTAATTATGATACATTGGTATCAGAATGTATGGTTTATTATGATCCATTGTTATAAGAATGTATATTTTATTATGATACACTTATCAATGTTTGGGTTGTAGTACTAATCTATATCGACCCTGTTCTTCTTCACTCTACATAGGCGCTAGAGATGGCGGTGGAGTATTGGCACTAGTCACCATGCTTCGCACTGGATTTATAGTCAACTTGTTTGGATTTAGAGGCAGGAAACTGGGATATCAGCCTCCTCTAATATTCTACGGTGTTAAGCTTTTCAATGTCTGCAAAGACATGAGGCATGCCTGGCCTAGATGGATACAGAGTATAACCTCTTCTAAAAGTCACCGCCTGAGTCCACGTTCAACTGTCATATTCCAGAGGCTCATGGATAGTCTGGAATTCACCATCATTTACCAGTATGGATTTACCAACTGATTGTGTGAACTCCCAGCTTCCTTTGAATCTTCTCATCCATCATATCCCAGACATGGATAATCAAGCACATTACCAACTCCCGTCAATCAAGTCGTATATTCAACTGAAGAAAGAATAACCTACATCTTAACCCAGAGAAAGGGGCTGGAATATTCATGCCCAATTCAAGTTAGTTCTGTCAGGAAATTCTAATGGATTATGTGATGTCACTCCTCATCCAAAGAGATACTGAAAGTGTTTGTGCCTGATCCTGATCGAATCAATCACATGGACTCCTGTGTGTCATGCCACGCCAGAATGCTTCAGACTTATTTATACATGTCTGTTATATCACCCTGGAACGCTCCTAGCCCAGTGACTTAGATTACAGTATATCCACATTGGATTCATATGGATTACTCCTACATGTTTTTCGCGATGGATATATGATCCAGAAGTGAAAGTTCTCTGTGTGTGTGTGTGTGTGTGTGTGTGTGTGTGTGTGCAATCCCCAATTTTCTGAATAGGTGGATATATGCAAAGCAGCTGTTTTCCTGGATTATAGAGAGTGTGATTATGGCCATACTTTTTCTAGTGGATATTGAAGGAGAGGGAGTCATCATCAGACCCCTAGGATATTTCTAGAGACAGATTAGATAGATTTTCTTTATCTATTTCTTTGTATGGATTATTTACTTTGTTTTGTGTTTGACACATGTATTTGATGTGAACCTTTTTTGGGGATATATTTTTGGGGACTTCTGTTTGGTTGTATACTTTGTGTGCATTGCCTGAAATATGATAATTTTTCATGTCCATGTCACCATATTGTAGCTAACAGGGTTTTCCAGAACCCAAAAGTTTCCACAATACAATTGTTTGTTTGTTTGGTTTAACAAAGCCTTGCAGTTACTTCATTGTTAACCTGTTGTTCCAAAATTGATGTTTATAGTCCAGTTATTGTTACTGTTATGTGATACAGTGAGTTATGGTTACTGTTATGTGATACAGTGAGTCATTGTACTGTTTTGTCTAACAGTGGCTGTTTTCCTCTGTCATGTAATCCAGTTGTTGCGTCTAACATTGGTTGTTGTCCCTCTGTTGTATAATACTGTGGAGGTGCATGACAGTGGATACTTGTCATTGTTTATATATGTGGGAGATTAAATGTGGGGCGGGGCACTTACACATAGACACACCTTCTGGGTAGAGTGATTAGTACTCGGGTGTCTGTGGTAGAACTTCCCGGATCTCCCAGCCTTCTATGGGAAACATTTCTTCTATGTTAGTGTTGAACTTGCACCCTTTTCTGCCTTGTTCAATACTTGGGGGTTACGAGCCAATATATTAATTCCTATAGAGGGCGTGTTTGGGTTTTAGACCCCATTCATACTGAATACCCCTAGCGAAACCTGTCCTTATTCTAATTTATTATATTTACCACCCTACACGTATCTTGAACAGCTTGAGGCAAGGAGGTTGACTTTTCACTCTCATTAACGTATGTTGAACAGCTTGAGGCAAGGAGGTTGACTTTTAACTCTCATTTAACGTATCTCGAACAGCTTGAGGCAAGGAGGTTAACTGTTAACTCTCAGTTAACGTATCTTGAACAGCTTGAGGCAAAGAGGGTGTCTTTTAACTCTCATTTAACGTATCTTGAACAGCTTGAGGCAAGGCGGTTAACTTTTAACTCTCATTTAACGTATGTTGAACAGCTTGAGGCAAGAAGGTTGACTTTTAACTCTCATTAAACGTATTTTAAACAGCCTGTGGCAAGGAGGTTGACGGCAGCTGTCATGGCGTGGATGAAGTCTTCATGAAAGGCAACATGGCCTACCGGTGTAGGAGGATCCAGACGGCGAACGAGACCCAGTTCAGAAACCAATATTTTTGGTTAAGAAGTTGCTCTGAAAATGGGGTTACCTATATTAATAGGGAGACTTTAAGACTCAAAAGAAACAGATGTGAGGACTACCAGTGCCAAAATGGCGTATTTGTGAGGATACGAAAAAGTGAGTTGTTTTGAGATTAATGTTTTATGTTAATATGCCGGCTGTGTGTGTGTGTGTGTGTGTGTGTGTGGGGGGGGGGGGGGGGGGGTTTACGACGAATGCAATTTGTAATCCCGCATACCGCGTTCGAAACACAGCTGCGGGCGATTTGGAAGCAGACCACCTTGCGCTGGTTTCCACACAGTAGAATGAGTGCCGGTCGGTCAGGAAGCAATGCAAACTACTGAACATAAACTTGCCAAGAAATCACAAACAGCCAAAAAAATGCTGGGGTTGACTGCGATGTCCTGTAAGTGATATGCAACTAACTTTTATGTGAATGATCATAGCATAGGTGATGAAAAGTGAGCTGTTGTATCTTTAATGCTTTATGTGAATGATCATAGCTTAGGTGATAAAAAGTGAGTTGTTTTATCCTTAATGTATATTGTTAATAATCATAACATAGGCGATGAAACGTGAGTTGTTTTGTCCTTAATGTTTGATGTGAATAATCATAACATAGATGATGAAAAGTGAGTTGTTTTATCCTTAATGTTTGATGTGAATAATCATAACATAGATGATGAAAAGTGACTTGTTGTATCCTTAATGTTTGATGTGAATAATCATAACATAGATGATGAAAAGTGAGTTGTTTTATCCTTAATGTTTGATGTGAATAATCATAACATAGATGATGAAAAGTGACTTGTTGTATCCTTAATGTTTGATGTGAATAATCATAACATAGATGATGAAAAGTGACTTGTTGTATCCTTAATGTTTGATGTGAATAATCATAACATAGATGATGAAAAGTGAGTTGTTTTATCCTTAATGTTTGATGTGAATAATCATAACATAGATGATGAAAAGTGAGTTGTTTTATCCTTAATGTTTGATGTGAATAATCATAACATAGATGATGAAAAGTGAGTTGTTTTATCCTTAATGTTTGATGTGAATAATCATAACATAGATGATGACCAGAGTCCGCTATCACGTCGGTGTCCTTGTACGGAGTGTGACATTTAGCCACACCGTCCACACCAGACAGGTATTTATATGTTTGAATAACGGAGACACAAACTATAGATTGCACGATTAATTGCCTAGCATGTTTCGCAGCATCTCGCCAGGTACTGCAGAAATCATACAACATAAACTAAAGTAATTAGAAAACCCCTCACACCCCGTTCGATCAAAACAGAATAGATGAAACAACATCACCAAGATGTCACGATGTTATTGCTTTTGAATCGATCTGGTCGAGTGGCTAGAACACCCGGCTCCATCTTGATTACCATATCACCAAAACGCGAGAAGTAAACGGTAAGGCTTACTACAAAAGATCACCAGTAATAAAATGAACGTTGCGGCTAAGCCTTCGTCAGCACACACAAAAAACACGCACACACAAACACCGACATAACTACACGAAAGACGCTACATAAAAGTATCAATATAAAAGTGACTTATCTGTGTCCTTGTTGTAGAATGGACACGTCTTTCATTGGATCCCCGTGTATGATTCCAACAAAGTGAATTTATTTATTCCAATGTTAATCATCGGGATCAAATTCGGGAGCCCCGGGCCCGAACCCTCGGTAAGCTGATGGATTTTTGTCTGTCGGAGACAAAAAGAAAATCCTAACCCGCTCAGTTTACTGAGACTAGACTAGCCAATTGGCCTTAATTCCCCAGGCTCAAGACCCCTCACCCCACCCCTGTCCTACCCCGCAAGGAACTATAGACAGCAATGACAGTATCATCTCAAAGTCATATGTCATTTGTTTAACATGAAATCATATTGTATTCAGTGAAACATTTGAATGTTTACAGGTTGCCATCGATCGTTTGATGGAAACTGTCATTTAGTGGGAGAGAACTTTGTGAAAGACGGTACCACTTACACGTGTACAAGTTGGGAGCAAGATGGACTTACAAAGTACAAGGTCAACCGAGTGTGTATGTACGCTTCTCTCTTTGCTTGTACAGCCGTATATTTATCTGTTGAACAATATCATATAGCTAGACCACAACCGTCATTGTTTCATGTCGCGGTTTATCTTCAATAATATCATTAGTGTAACTGTAACAATCGATCAGTCAATCAAACATTCTGTCGGTCGGTCAGTTGATCGATGGTTCCCAAGCAAAGGTATGGCTACGGTTTGCAATCGCATTTTCCTCATGTTGGACTGGTGGTACATGGTTCCGTCGCTCTGCTACTGAGTGAGCGCGTGGGCGACACCGTGAGCTGTGAAATTCGCGGGGAATGCTTTTACATCTGTCCTGTACAGTGAACTGCACTGTTCAGAACATTGGCTACCGGTGGTTGCTGAATTGACTGTTTTGCCCTTTCGGTTCACGAGTGTATTTTTCGTGTGTGATATTGTGTGATATTGATTGGCACGGGAATGGAGCATAATGGGGACGACCCGTTGCCGTGAAGTTGGAACCTCGACTAACCAACTAACTAACAAAGATATCAGTGCCGGCCGTTCTGAAAGCAATGGCAATCTACTGAACATAAACATGCCAAAATTAATTACAAACAGCAAAGAAACGCCAGGGTTGATCGCTCCGTCTCGTAAAAGATATGAAACTATCTTGCATTTTAGGGGCGGATTGAGGTAGTAGAAGCCAAATAGAAGTGGAAAGCCAGGGAAAACTATCGCATTATCCACCCCTCTCAACTCATGACACAACGGTGACACAGGGCAGCAAAGATGACATGAGATAAACATTGCATGAGGCAGCGAGCTGGCTAGGGATTGAGAGTTTTTCCATGAGGTCATAATGGCAGCGACGTGTTGCGAAGAACTTGTGACGAGTATGGGATGCATGTGAATGCAAATGTTTTTTTTTACAGAGCTAGGAGCGATTATATACGTGTTCAGTTCACAGCAAGGATACAAATGAGTAAATCCCCCGTCTCTGCCTGTCTGTCTGTCCTGTCCTGCCTGCCTGCCTGCCTGCCTGCCTGTCTGTCTGTCTGTCTGTCTGTCTGTCTGTCTGTCTGTCTGTCTGTCTGTCTGTCTGTCTGTCTGTCTGTCTGTCTGTCTGTCTGTCTGTCTGTCTGTCTATATTTATTTGTTTTCATTTTTTATGTAGGGCTTTTCATGTAGTTGTATCGGTTTGTGTTTTTTGTTCGTGTGCTGATGAATGCTTTTGCCGTAATGTCCATTTTGCTACATGTTATCGTGTTCTAGAAAAGATTACCGAGTCTTCTTCTGGTGTCCTGATGGTTCATTCACTGCGTGGAGATAGCAAGTAACAATAAGAATTCAGCAATATGATTTCTATTTTCAGCTCCCCAACCGGGCATTGGTCAATGTAAGTATACACATTCATTGATTAAAATAAACACTCGTCCATTGATTACAATAAAAGATAGAAATGACCTAATGTGACAGCAGGAGGACATATGAGGACATTTAGCAAGTACACGATAGGGCAGATTGTCTGCTTCGCACACATACACACATACATATATTCTCGCTCACGCACATACATATATTCTCTCACACATATACACATATACATATATTCTCTCTCACATATACACATATACATATATTCCCTCTCACACGCATACATATATTCTCTCACACACACATACATATATTCTCTCTCACACACATACATATATTCTCTCACACGCATACATATATTCTTTCACACACACACACACACACACACACACACACACACACACACACACACACACACACTCTCTCTCTCTCTCTCTCTCTCTCACACACACACACACATACATATATTCTGTCTCACACACACACACACACACACACATGTGTATATATATATATATATGCAACCGCATAGAGATGATAGAGCTATATATAATACAACGCTGACTGCCCATGAGCCAAAGAAAAGAGAAGAATAAAAAGAAGACAAAGAGAACCTCATCCTGTCTGCACGGTTAACAAGAAAAGAAAGGGTGTAAGACAGAAGAAATTCAGGACTTTGGCGGGGAACTATGCTTTAATGCACATTCCGGACAATAGATCCCCGAGATAGGCTGGACCAGCATTCATGAATAGAACAAACAATGATAAACACCAATTGAACAACACAGACTAAACATAACACATCATTAACAACAATGAATAGATAAACAAAATAAGAATAATTTGCATGAGTCTTTATTTTGTCAAATTCTGTAGCACATATTCTAAACTGTGTGGATGCAAAGGTTTACTTTCTTATGAGCAAGACAATCAACACTTCCCATCACTTACAACATTATAGGCAGTCTGTCGCATATAGCCAGACCTCTGCCAGGTGTGACCGAGCCTACAGGGTACTCCTAAAACCCTGCTATGATACCTATACAGCCAGCTGACCTTGACCGGACAACAGAGAGACCATCACTTGGGAAATAAAAAGGAACATAACTCTAAATCTGAGGATTAGCCTTACAGTGCGGAGACGGCATTCATCATCTTGAGAAACACAACACAACACTGTGTATTCCTGTAGTTCACAGCGGAAATCAGTGGATTGAGCTCCAGATATTACCAAACCCATGTGCCTCAGCCAAATCCAATATTGTACCTAATGCCGCCAGAGAAAGTCACGTCACCAAACTGACTGGGACATATTACTATAACAGGACTGCAACTTCAAAAATAGAAGTATAAACCTGAGTGTGAAAAGCTCAAGCAAGTGAAACCAAAAACTGCAACTTTAATCATTCAGTAAAGACTAAGATATGGAAAGCTCGACTATTGGGTCAATTGGGGGGAGAAGGAAAATGGAGGGTAAGGGGGAAGCCAGGAATGTTTTCTCCTCATAACTATTATTGAGAAGTCACATTCTTAAAAATCGTGTACCAATGTTCCTGCAGAAATGCTTTCTTGCCCCGCATATTTCAGACAGTTTGCTTGACCGTTTCTCTGTTTCGCAGGTTTAAGTACGTGACAGATGGATATCTGTGACACTGATTGGTTGCACTTGCTGCCCCTACATGTTCTTCCACGGAGATAGTGTGAGGGGGACAGTTTCATTCCCCCTCCGGACTTGGGGCCGATATGGTCTCAGCCAGGGCTGCAACCTAATTGAACCGCTGAGGCAAAATCTGCACTAATATTTGCCTGGGTAAACTACCCACCGTGCCCCAACCAAGCAACAAGCACTGGAAGTTACATCATTTCAGCGTCATTATCCTTCAGGGCCGCGCTGAGCAGCTTCATACACACGCACACACACGCACGCACACACACACACATACACCACACACACACACACACACACACACACACACACACACATATATATATATATATTCTGTCATACACATACATTGTTTCTGTGGTCTTGATATTCAAGGAATGTCCTTTCTCTGGCATTCCCTGCTACTTTAGTATGCAAATATCTTGTGCAATACTATGTGTTGACCCTGTTCCCTGTTGACTACAGAACTAATGTCAAAGTGGTATTAAGCGTTTGTGTCTGTGAGTTCAAGCGTAGGTGCGTACGTTCATATATGTATTTATCTGTGCATATTTGCTTGCCTGCGCGGGTGTGTGTTCGTAATTATGCAGTTTTGTTGTGAGGTGGGTCGATGTACAGAATGCTTGCTACGCTCACGTGTTTCTCCTACCCCCAGCATGCCAGTTCGCGAACACCACCTACCAACACCTGAGAATATTTACTCGTCAAAGTATCTGCGGTTTCCTTCAATGCCAGAACGGGGAGGTCAAGGCTCTGACAATAGGTGGGTACAATTTTCTTCACGTGTGCTTGTGTGCACATTTGCATTTACAACTCTGGATTCAGGAATAGAAATCATTACATTCACTCTCCCGGAGCATTTACAACTCTGGATTCAGGAATAGAAATGATTACATTCACTCTCCCGGAGCAACTTGATTGAATTTGAGATTACCAATGTAAGGATGGTATTTTTGGCGATTACTAGCTTTGAACACAAGCGTAGTCCATAACACTATTTATAGTTGCTCCGCACTGGCTGTTTGCATGTAGATTAGTTTTCCCTATTACCAGTGTCCCTTGCCATCGGGCAAACCTACTGCGACTTCTGAGGCACCTTAATGTACGTTCCCAAGTCAAAAACGAGAAATCAACATTTTTAGGCCAACTGACCAGTGTAAGTGTTGAACCGGATGTTTAAGAACTCGCGTTATTATCCATTCGGCCATGATGACCCGCTAAGTATGGTATTATACGTCAACAGCAACTGAAAAATGCTGGTGTTCACTGCAACGTCCTGTAAGGGTTACGCAACATAAAAAAGCCGACAGATAGCTGTGTGTGTGTGTGTGTGTGTGTGTGTGTGTATATATATATATATATATATATATATATATATATATATATATATATATATATATATATATATATATATATATATTATACATTGCCTAAATGCGGAACACACCTGTACTTGCTTTTAGCTGTATCTACAATTTCAGAGTGCATGTTGAAAGAGGCACCTGGCAGATGCTACTCACCTGGCCAAATACAGCAGCTGGGCGAAATATCTTACCAATGTAACCTGGATCCCGAGACGGCAACAGCGAGATTTGAAGTTGTCGATGACCCCTTCCATGGCTGCCAGCTCCCACAACAATCGTATAACCATTTGCAGATATTCAAAGATGGCTGCAATACTGTCCAATGTCTTGATGGCGTGGCTTCAATAATTCAAGGAGGTAAATGTTTTATTGATGTTTATACAGTTGTCTTATGAGAAGACCGGCTTCGTGGCTAATGAGTTACAGACGCAGTTCGTAATCCACATAACGTGTTCGAAACACATCTGCGTTTTTAAAAAATGAAATGGTGGGTGTGCCGGTCGTGCAGAAAGCCACGGCAACCTACTGAACGTAAACTTGCCCAGGAATCACGAACAGCCAAAAATGCTGTGGTTGACTGCTATGTCCTATAAAGGACATGCAACTAACTGTTACTTATACTATTATACTCATACCTATACCATTCTGTGTTGTGGATAGCAATACTGTATCATCAGCATACCGATACTCTGGTATGCCAAGACCACCGATGTTTAGGGCATCATATAGCTCCCTGTTTATATCATCTCTGACATTTCTCATTATATTTTCGGCTTACATGTTAAACAAATAGGGGGACAGCACACATCCCTTACGGACTCCTTGCTTGATGTCAAACCAGTTTGATGTCTCAGCATCTATTCTAACCGCTGCTTGTTGGTCTAGATAGAACAACTGCCACATCTTAAAGCTACTTTCCGTTGGAAGAGGGCTGCAGCGATCCAACTATAGAGGGTGTGACGAAACGACGCTTCATCAGTCTTTTGTCTACTAGGTTTCGGCTCTATTCGGCGCGTCATTAGGGACTTTCCCGGTTATTAATAGACTGGCGGAAGTCGATGGGATTTTCCGTCTAGCAGGTTCTCGAAGCACCTGGATTTGAGTGACCAGGGTTGCTGGGTGCACCAACAAATTCTCGTGCAGAAGAATCTAGAAATTCTAGTCCGAGAAGTTGACTTGTATCATGAAGCACTCGTTTCTCGTGCGCTTTGGTACGCATGTAGGAGAAATGCGGCTGGAACAGTCATTCACTTTCTTCATCTCAAGGCGTGAGGACGCATGGCTCTGCTAGGCCGATTGTATAGCGTCTCACACCCAACCAAGATGCAGCTGACTGTCGACCCATTACGGCATGCTTGCCCATGAACTAGTTCTGGTAGCTGACTGGAGTCTGGTTCAAGTAATTCAGGTATTTACTTGGTTAATTAATTTAACTTTGTAAGTGATCACAAAAGGCAATCGTTCTAATTTAATTAAATATGCGGTTGACTTTGCATCGCTAATGAGGGATGGATCGATAAACCGGTTGAGAATCTAGGGCGGTCTACACCTGTGCGTGTCGCATTATTTACAAGCCTGTGTAGTTGCGGTAACTGCTTGAAATGTAAGCCTGTGATATTGGCGTATTGTGTTCACCTATTATTAACCATGTATGGTAAATCATTGCATATACTACGTTGCTGTACTATAATAGGGCACAGTTGCTAGTGTATGATATGAACCTAACTTAGGTCAGTCAGTAGCTGAGGCTAGAAGAACTGTTGAATAGCCAGGTAAGTTGTTAGTTGGAGAATTCAGACAGTGATGTGCTTAGTTACTAAGTAAAGAGAGCACGTAATGCCGAGCCACAGGGAATGATGTAACTATTGTGTGTTAACGACATAGTGAATTCATTTTGTGGAAAAGTGGAATTCTGTGAGAAGGTAAGTTCTTCATTGATGATATATATATATATATATATATATATATATATATATATATATATATATATATATATATATATATATATATATATATATATATATATATATATATATGATGTGTCAGGATGTCTATATATTAGGTCATGTTATGTGATACTTCTAGGAGCGATACCGAACGCCGAGTGGTTCGACACGTGATAACAATGCGTTACCGTCGCGATGTAAACATGCGTTCTTAATTATTTTCTTTACTGTCCTGTCCTGTTCATACGTGCATAAGTACGAGTCAGTGTTGATGTGATAGAAGTATGGAAGGACAAAAGGAGGTTGAATGAGGCACGGGGACAAATGGTATATGGGAATTGAGAGCAAGTTATGAAAGTATGGGACTGGCAAACCAGGCCAGCCGTGAAGTTCGGCCCAGGCCAAGGCTAATCCACTTGGAAGGGCAGAACTGGAGCAGAACCCTTGGAACATGTGGGGAACATGTTTTGCCAAGAAGACTTCTTGACTCTAGGGAAGAGTCTAATAAGAAGAGTTTCGCTATAGGGTGGACAGGATGTCCCACCAGCGAAATGGAGTGTGTACATACTTTATGTGGTCATGTATTATTACTATATCCCAAGTGATGGTACATTGATCGTTGTTATGTTTACTATGGAATGTATACTGTAAGGTTGGAGTCCAGGGACGCCTCACCTTAATGTTTAGTTCTGTTAACTCTAGAACTAGGATAGCTATTGACGTTAGCGACAACTGGTAGATGAATAGGGATATGTGAGACGTAGGATCAGACTCGTCATTCTTGTTACTTACTCTGTTTGACGGGCTGTTCTTTGAGGCCATCTGACATTGACGGATACCCATGCTTTACTACTCTCAACATAGAGATGCTGCTCTAGTTAGTTGAATAACTAATTAGCCGGACTGAGGGTTGAGTAGTCAATGATTTGATGCAAGTGAACCAATGTTTGGGGCCGAATACTCTCACCGATCGCTCTTCCTTTCAGGAGTTGCCTGTTGAGGAACCAGCCTACTACAATTGTTGTTTGCCTGAAACCACTTCGTGTACCATAGCGAAGGGTAGAACCACTTACTTACCACGCCTGACTAAACCACATCATGCGAAAGGGTGAATCATCCTGACTGAATGATTCTCACCAAGTTGATTCCAGTGCCCTGAAATTGCACATGTGGGACGTGATGGTTTGTTTCTTTTTCTGAGTTTGAAGATGCTATATTTCAGCAATGAGATGTTCAGCAACCTGAGAAATCACGCTTAAGTGTACGAAACAATCGACCTTATTCGAAACGATGTTGCTATGTTTACCCAGTGAGATGTAACAAGGTGGGGTAATCTCAGCTCTGGGAGCTCATCAAGTCCAAGTCTATTGTTGATCCGCCTAAACGTCAGAAACTTTAAGCAGAGATTAGCACATAACCTTGTGCGGTACCTACGTCAGCACTAGTGGCAGGTCATGATGAGACCTACACCAGCTTACGTATTGTGTCTATAAAGTGTTAGCAGGTATATAGGACAACTCATTATTGTCCAAATGAACATTGTTGCAGTGAACTGTGAAATAGGTGCTTGATCCAATTGTGTAACTATAGAGTCAGCAAATTGTGAAATGTTTTCTTATATGACTCTTGTGAACTCGCAGCAGAACTATACTATTACCCAACCAGGGGTGCGTGCTATTATTCAGGGACTATTAGATTGGTCATTGGCTACAGACATTTATTGAAGTCGAGAGTAACTAGGGTCACCTCAAGGAGGAGGGTCTCCCAGTCAGGCTGTCTATAGAGAACTGTTAGTGCCTTTAACAGTGACTCATTAGGAAGTGATAGAATTGCAGCTCGTCCAGTGATTGTGGTCCAAGTGGTTAACTCCTCTTGTTGTCGATCGAAGCTTTGGGGACGGAGTAGTCTCCAAGGTTCTAGTCATCTCACTGGAAGGAAGCCGGGTGAGTGGCGGACCGACTGGACGGAACATCTGCATCCAATCTACTTCTCAGCCTGATGATGAATTTAGCAATATCTCTGATTCTGTCTCTACTCTATCCTCTACTTTTGTAAATAGAATTATTCTATCAGGGTGGTCAATTCATTTCTATATTCTCAAGGGTAGAATAAACTTTGTGTATGTTGACTTACTCTTTTAACAATGATTGAGTGTGGTCTCGGACGATGCCTCAGTGTTCATTGTCCCAAGGGAGTAGGTAGATAGTGGGGGTTTAGAATCTGGAGGGGCTTGTAGACATAATTCACTAATACGAGGTCAACAGCAGAGTAAACAGTGTATCTACCTGTCCAGCCCCTCGGGTCAGAATACACGGGAGTGCTAGAGACACCTCGGGTGTGGTTAACTCTCAATGCCCAAGGCGATCTTGTCACAGAGGGAAGGACTTATCTTGAGTTCAAGAAGCTGAAGCATTAAAAAATCCAATGGTACTCTGTTGTACGCGTCCTCGAGATCAATCGCTGCAGCAAAGAACGCTCACGCCAGCTGGCATGGCACTTATATATATATATATATATATATATATATATATATATATATATATATATATATATATATATATATATATATATATATATATATATATATATATATATATATATAAAGCAATTATGCAGTATTGTGTGACCATATTATAGAATCACAAACTATAAATCGTGTTGAACTATGTTTCTAACACATTCAGCCCTCCGTACATTAACCAGCTAACACTGTGACCCGTGATTACATCATCTGCAGGTTGCCGCTGGTCTGTGGACAACCAATGTTACAATGTGGATTTTGTATGGAAACACGAAGACGCCATATTCAAATGTACCCGAACAACTGACAATCTTTACCAGATTATCGAAATTAAGAGTCAGGTACTTTTTCCCCGTTATATTTATCCTCTGAGTATATTATTCAGTATGAAACACCTTTGCAACGTGTGCTAATTACCCTCTATCTGTATTTACAGTGATATTAATGTGGTTATGTTTGTATTGTTTTAAATGTTGTATATCTCTTACAGGACGTTGCAGTCAACACCAGAATTATTCAGCTGCTCTTGATGTACTAGGCAAGATTACGCTCAGTAGTTTGCCATTGCTTTCTGAGCGATCGGCTCACATATCTCGTAAGTTACCGACGCAGCGAGAAAAAAATCGCTTAAAAGTCGACAGGGTCGACTTCATTGCACCGAGTTATATCCCATATGGCTCGGTCTCTTTCCGCAGTGCGGAAAGCGTCGCACAAAACACGAACTCCGTAGCTCTAGCGACGAACCATAGCAGTCTCCAAAAATATTCACTCGTGAGCCGAAGGACGCGGCCCGGAATCGAACCCACAACCTTCGGAGCCCGAGTCAAACGGCTTGACCACTTCGCCGCGGAGAATCCCGTCGTTCGCTGGCGAGAACCGCTACCAATTCTCGCGCACATCACGTCACTCACGAGAGTATGCGGGATTACGGAGAAAGACACTAACCCCGAGGCCAGGGATACCGACTATGTTTGTATACAATGCCATTATTATTGTTATGCCATGGCGAAAGGCTTACGAACAGAATTCGTAATCCCGCAATTCGCGTTCGAAACTCAGCTGCGGGCGATTTGGATGCAGACCGCCTTGCGATGGTATTCGATGGTATGAGTGTCTGTCGTTTAGAAAGTAATGGCAAACTACTGAACCTAACTTTGCCAAGAAATCACAAACAAAAACAAAAACAATGCTGGGATTGACTGCAACGTTCTGTAAACGATATGCAGCTAACTAACTTATCTACTGTGACGTTCATGTTGTTATTCTTCATCTTCGTTCACCATATGACAGACATCTATATGAATTAATGCAAAGAAAGTAGCAGTCAAATTAAGCTTAGCGATACTTCCACAGAATTTGCCATCAGATGGAGAGGATGTATGTCAGAATACTTGCATGTGCTCTGCATATTATGTACACTCCTGTAACAAATGCTTAGCTGTAATTTTACCAGTTCCAAAGTTACCTGCATCAATGTATTGTTTCATAAGTTCATTTACCAGTCCCACAGTTACCTTCACCAGTATATCCTGTCATTAGTTTATTTACCAGTTCCACAGTAACCTGCATCAGTATATCCTGTCATTAGTTTATTTACCAGTCCCACAGTAACCTGCATCAATATATACTGTCATTAGTTTATTTACCAGTTCTACAGTTACCTTCACCAGTATATCCTGTCATTAGTTTATTTACCAGTTCTACAGTTACCTTCACCAGTATATCCTGTCATTAGTTTATTTACCAGTCCCACAGTAACCTGCATCAGTATATCCTGTCTTTAGTTTATTTACCAGTCCCACAGTTACCTTCACCAGTATATCCTGTCATTAGTTTATTTACCAGTTCTACAGTTACCTTCACCAGTATATCCTGTCATTAGTTTATTTACCAGTCCCACAGTTACCTTCACCAGTATATCCTGTCATTAGATTATTTACCAGTTCCACAGTTACCTTCACCAGTATATCCTGTCATTAGTTTATTTACCAGTTCTACAGTTACCTTCACCAGTATATCCTGTCATTAGTTTATTTACCAGTCCCACAGTTACCTTCACCAGTATATCCTGTCATTAGTTTATTTACCAGTTCCACAGTTACCTTCACCAGTATATCTTGTCATTAGTTTATTTACTAGTCCCACAGTTACCTTCACCAGTATATCCTGTCATCAGTTTATTTACCAGTCCCACAGTTACCTTCACCAGTATATCCTGTCATCAGTTTATTTACCAGTCCCACAGTTACCTTCACCAGTATATCCTGTCATCAGTTTATTTACCAGTTCTACAGTTACCTTCACCAGTATTTCCTGTTATTAGTTTATTTACCAGTTCTACAGTTACCTTCACCAGTATTTCCTGTTATTAGTTTATTTACCAGTCCCACAGTAACCTGCATCAGTGTATCCTGTCATTTGTTGATAAAATACAGAGTTTTAACAAGCAAGAGGATTGACTTCATTGCACCTGGTTTTATCACATATGGCTCGGTCTCTTTCCTCAGAAGGGCCCGATGAAAGCGTCGCTCAAAGTACAAACTCCGTAGCCCCAGAGACGACTCCCAGGAATCTCCCAGAAAACTGCACTCGTGAACCGAAAGACGCAGCCAGGAACTGAATTCACGACCTTCAGAACGAAAAGCATGCAACGTAACCCCTTCACCACGGAGACCGACGAGGTTTTGACGCTTGGGCTCGTGGCTTGTCTATTGTGTCGTGTGCCAAGACTAATTCTGGCAGTGATCTGCAATGACATTTTATTGTTACGTGTATCTGCAATGACATTTTATTGTTAAGTGTATCTACAATGACATTTTATTGTTACGTGTATCTGCAATGACATTTTATTGTTACGTGTATCTGCAATGACATTTTATTGTTAAGTGTATCTACAATGACATTTTATTGTTACGTGTATCTACAATGACATTTTATTGTTACGTGTATCTGCAATGACATTTTATTGTTACGTGTATCTGCAATGACATTTTATTGTTACGTGTATCTACAATGATATTTTATTATTACGTGTATCTTCAATGATATTTTATTGTTACGTATATTTACAATGACATTTTATTGTTTCGTGTATCTACAATGACATTTTATTGTTACGTGTATCTACAATGATATTTTATTGTTACGTGTATCTACAATGACATTTTACTGTTACGTGTATCTACAGTAACAAAGTACCCCCGGTGAGAGAGGCAGGCGATGATGTCTCGAAATCAGCGACACGGACTTCATATAACGCGATGCTCATTGTAGAATACAGCAACAAAGAAGAATTCACTGGGCTATTCACCACCCATAAGACAATAAAATCCGCACTAAATAAACACACACGGTCTGTCTTTTCTTATTTTTAAAACAATGTACGAGGGTAAGTTAATAAGTAAGTCACAAATGGCTGTAGAACACTAACTAAATATGATAACAACTTGAAACCAGTTTATTTGTATACATATATTGTCCCTTTATTTCTCAACATAATTTCCACCAACATTGATGCACGTATCCTATAGTTTTATCAGTTCTCCCAAACCGACTGCATAAATCTGCGTGCCCTGTTCTCATTTGCCTGCCATCCCCCAGAACTGTGTGACTTACTTATTGACTCGCCCTCGTAACTTTTACTACCTAACTATGCACCGCTTTACGGGAAATCGCTAGGGGTAAGTCTACTGAAAACCCACCTTGGCGGGAGACATTTCGCGAATGACGCCGACGTTGAATGTGAAGTGAAAACGTGGTTTAGAAAACAGGGCACGCAGTTCTATGCAGCCGGTTTGGGAGAACTGATAAAACTATGGGATAAGTTCATCAATGTTGGTGGAAATTATGCTGAGAAATAAAGGGACAATGTATGTATAAAAATAAACTAGTTTCAAGTTGTTATCATATTTAGTTATTTTTCTACAGCCATTTGTGACTTACTTATTAACTTACACCCGTATTCTAATGTTTAATCCTACAAGCTGTCCCTACATTATGTAATGAGTTTTGCTTTGTCATTTTAACTTTCAATAAACCACAGGGTGTATTTTTAATGACTGCGCAGTGTTTGATAATATTGCCTATCCAAGTTTTGAATTTACTTATTACGTTGCATTAACTTTGCAGAGGGTGAATACAAAACTTGGACCGGCAATATTTTCAAACACTACACAGTCATTTAAAATACACCCTATATAATCAGCTTGAAGCAGTGCTGGTAATTGCATTGTAACGAGATCCCCGAACCTTTTGATCTTCTGACTTTCAATAAATGTGGCAAAAGTTGTTGATACCACTGTCTGTCTGATGACATCATTTCATATTCGGACTCAGATAGTTAAGTTGGCAGCTTTCCCCAAGCATCTCATCTCACAGGTGTTGATTTTCGTAAGTGTGATTTGTTAACAAAGCAATTTGTTATTGTAGACATGCTTTATAACAAAATGACAACATTCACAATCATTCACTTCTATATACAAGTCAGAAACGCAATCAATTTCATTAAATACTGACATTTATTAATAGGATTACATACTGAAATCTATTCTCACAGTAGAATCCGACAGGCTTCAGATAATCTTTTCTGAGCTGAAGAAGTCTGTATCTGTTCCAGGAACATGGATTGATGGCTGAATGATAACAAAATAAGCACATATGAACACAAGTATACATGAATATAAGTACAGGGTAGGCCAAAACAAAGTGAGAACATCGCGTAAAAAAGTAATATAATTACATCAAAATTTGTTTAACTGTATCCATTATAGCTTAAATGTTTACCCATTAACCCACTTACCTATTTAGCTATAAGATGTCTTTATTTCGACAGTTTCCGTATTGTTAAGCAAGATTTACAACTCAAAGCGTACAAGCCTGTGATCGGGCAGAAGCTCAAAGAAAATGTCAAATTGAAACGCTTGCAACGCAGTCGGCAGCTACTTGAGCGGTTTCCTAATGAGAGAAGTGTACGAAGGATCTGGTTTACAGACGAAAAGACATTCTCCGTTGCCACTTCAGTTAATTCTCAAAATGACCGTGTTTATTTCGTTGAAACAAAGAAAATACAAGTTCAGGAAAGTCGACTTATACGAGAAGGTGACCATTTCAGCCGCGGTATCAGTTGGTGTGTCTCGATTGGGGACAACTAGTATTGTGTTCGTTGAACCAGGCGCCAAAGTAAACAGTGAATACTATTGTGAACATGTTCTGAGACAAGGTTTGCTGCCTGTAATTCAAGCGACATGTGGTCGCCAAAACTGGACATTACAGCAAGACGGAGCTCCATCTCACACAGCCAGAAATACGATCAACTTTCTTCTTCAGGAGAATGTTAACTTCATCGAGCCAGACATGTGGCCACCGAACAGTCCTGATTTAAACCCAGTAGATTATGACATATGGGGTGCTTTGCAAGAAAAAGTCTACCTTCGGCGAAAATTTACGACAGTTGAGCAGCTCAAGTTGGCAATAATTGAAGAATGGAGAAATCTGGGGCAGCGCTTTATTGACAGTAGCATAAACGAGTGGCGTCGACGCTTAGAAAAACTCATTGAGAAGCAAGGACACATTGAACATGATTTCTGATTAGCTAAATATTTGGCAAACAAAATTACATGAAACAATATAATTAATTGAATTATATTTTTAAATAACTCTTATGCTACAAGATGTTCTCGCTTTTTTGGGTCCAACCTGTATACATGAACATAAGTATATATGAACATAAGTATATATGAACATAAGGGGGAATGTGCACAAAGTATGTAATATTATAAATGTTGCATGTCCTAAAGAACAAGAAAGAAAACTCAGTATGTGCTTGATAAGGTGCCTGAGTAAAGCAGAGAACAAATCAAGAAAGAACCATATTAGAAACGAGATTTATAAAACAGTTGAAGCAACACCAGTTGTTAAACTCATTGATAAACAAGGACTCCACTGGTTCGGCCACCTAGTGAGAATGACCCCAATATCGCCAGAAGCAAGAGCATATAATATGAAAATGGAAACACCAAGAGGCAGGGGAAGACAACGAAAAATAGGGGTCGACTGAGTCATCAACACCTTAAAAACCCACAACATCTCAGTATTATACTGAGTATGCCAAACAACCGAGCCAGTCCTAGTTCGTCAACCCATCATCAAACAAACCTGCGATGCCTTACGACATAGAGTAGTGAAGGACGAAAGAAAGAAAGAAACAAACAAACAAAGAAGAGCGTGTCCTTTGCAGGACGTCGCGATAAACCCCAATCCCATATTGATTTTCTAGGCAAGTTTACGTCCAGTAGTTTGCCATCGCTTTCTGAACGAGAAGTTAATGGCAAAGTCGAACTGACAGTCTCACTAACCGGTCGTGAGGTAGAATACGACCTCCTGCCGTCAGCATCATCGGAAGTTGAAAAGCGAGTGCTCTGCCCATTTAGCCAAGTTGACCTCTATGTAATATCATCATCATCATCGTCGTCATCGTCGTTGTCATCATCATCATCATCATCATCATCATCACCATCATCATCATCAAGTGCCTTGCCAGCTGGTTTAGGCGTCCATGGCTCTCCATAGATCTCGGTCTTTGATGTTCTGGATCAACTCTGCTGATGATATTCCTCCATGCCACCGCCACAGTCCATCCAGCATCATTTCTCTTGGTCTGCCTCTGCCTCTCTTCCCCTCAATCTTCCCAGTCGTCACGATGTTCTCCAATGCCTCTCTTCTCATCGTGTGACCAAAGAAAGTTGTTTGTCTCATTCTTATTGTTGATGATAATGTTACTCTGGCAGTCGTAAGGAATTCGCAACATTCGTTTCAGGAACCACATCTCTGTTGCTTCTAAACTCTTCCTAATTTGTTAATTTACACTCCATAATTCACTGCCATACAGCAAAACAGGTTCCATAGCATTTCAGTACTCTGTTTCTTAAATTCAATGCAATATTAGCGCATGTATTTTGAGACCAGCTCTGGGAGCTTACGAAATGTTTATAAGTGAAATGACGGTGTCTGGTATTCTTTCAATAAATATATTAATGAACACAAAATATGTAACAGGAGCACTCGACTCACGTAACAAACAAACAGTTACAAGCTAACGTTATTACCAATGTATTTTGAAAAAAGAGATACTTGGGTGTAGATATGTTTAACAATTTTCTCCTGTCTTGGACATATAATAACCGATGATGGCAGAAGAGAAATATAAACCAAAAAGAGAATAGGAATGGCCAAAAATGCTTCCAACGGCATGAAATAAGTATTAACATCTAGAGAGATTAATAATGCATTAAAAATGAGAATTGTCAAATGCTACGTATATTCAACGCTACTGAAGCCTGGACATTGAACAAGCAACTAGAAAGTCGCATAGAGGCCCTGGATATCTTGATATACAGACGAATATGTCGTATTGATTATGTGGTTCTTTCGGGATTTGAAATTTAAATATTGAGCACAACCCACTACTGGCAACGCCGATCGCATTCTGGTATGAACCTAAGGCCTATCCACGTCAATGTGGAATTTCATGAAAACAAAACCAACCGAATACAGAGGTTCTAGACAAACTGGGAATGAAGAGAGAATTGATGACAGAAATAAAGAGGAGGCAAGTGAAATATTTCGGCCACATTAAAATACGTGATTATAAAAATCATACTTGAGGGCATGGTTGAGGGCAAGCGAGCAAGAGGTAGACAACGATACAAGTGGGAGGATAACATCAAGAGATGGACGCACATCAGCCTGACAGAATGTACAGTCAAGGCGAGAGGCAGACAGTGTTGGAGATCTATTGCAGCCAACCTTCATTGTGGAGACGGCACCTGATTGATTGATTGACATATGTCTAGACTGTTTCTGTGAACAAAGGATACTTGCACATAGATTTTTCTAGATTGACTACGTATTAAATGCGACATTGTTTCCAATTTCTAGATTGACTACGTATTAACTGCAACATTGTTTCCAATTTCCAGATTGACTACATATTAACTTCGACATTGTTTCCAATTTCCAGCTTGACTACCTATTAACTTCGACATTGTTTCCAATTTCCAGATTGACTACGTATTAACTGCGAAATTGTTTCCAATTTCCAGATTGACTACGTATTAACTGCGACATTGTTTCCAACTTCCAGATTGACTACCTATTAACTTCGACATTGTTTCCAATTTCCAGATTGACTACGTATTAACTGCGACATTGTTTCCAATTTCCAGATTGACTACGTATTAACTGCGACATTGTTTCCAATTTCCAGATTGACTACGTATTAACTGCGACAGTGTTTCCAATTTCCAGATTGACTACGTATTAACTGCGATATTGTTTCCAATTTCCAGATTGACTACGTATTAACTGCGACATTGTTTCCAATTTCCAGATTGACTAAGTATTAACAAGATATTGTTTCTAATTACGTATACTTCACCTTCACCTTGCGCCCTGAAGTCATCTGCTCCGATCACATGACCTAGGAGCAATAGTAGCCTCCCCTTGTGTTGGTGCACTTGGACTCACACAGACCCTGCCCACACTCGTCGATATCTGGAGAAATATTTATAGCAACATCATAACCACATGTGTCAATAGAACAATCAAGGAAACATATTTATAGCAACATCGTAATTACATGTG